>JAABOM020059364.1:0-12895 GCA_011800125.2 Solanum clarkiae
GCCTTTTTGGAGCACCAACTTGATGGACTTGGGCTGCCTATTTTCAGCTTTCACTTACTTAGTTTTGGTCCCAATTTTCTAAGTGTATTGTGATATATTTGGGCCCCTTTTTGTTATACTTCTTGGGCTGAAACTTTAGCCCATTTATGATGCTAAAACGTGGGCCAATGTTACACCTTTAATATGGACTTTATTCATAATCAAACTTGGACAATTTCGACGTAGAGCCTCGTCTCTGTTTAACTACCAAATTCGAGCTAAAGTCCTACAAGCACCTCAATTCTTTTAATTCATTTTAAGGCCATAATCTTCTCAATTCAAAACAAAACAGGTATCCACTCGACTCTCTTAAGCGTTAGATGCACATATAGCCCATTAACGCGAGATTCAAGCAGTTTTGAAAATTAGCGCTAGTTTGACCAAATCATGTCATATTTCATTTGAATAGTACTAGTAGTGTAAGGTGTGGGGTGTTACAGTTATTCTTAAGATGGCTTTCTGGACTAGGTATGAGCACTTTGGGTTTGTGGTTATGTCCTTTGGGTTGACTAATGCACCAGTTATATTTAAGGATCTTATGAATAAGGTCTTTAAACTATACCTTGACTTGTTTGTAGTGGTTTGTATTGATGATATCTTGATTTATTCTCATAGTGAGGAGGAGCATGTGGATCATTTTAGGTGGTGTTGCAAATCTTGAGGGAGGAGAGGTTGTATGCAAAATATGAGAAATGTGAGTTTTGGTTGAAAGAAGTACTTTTCTAGCGCATGTGGTGTCGAGTGATGGCATTAAGGTGGATTCTAAGAAAACGGAGGTGATTAAAAATTATCCTTGACCTTTGACTCCATTGAACATTTAAAGTTTCTTAGGTTTAGAGGGTTATTATCGGATGTTTGTGAATGGCTTCTCGTCTATTTCTTCTCCTGTTACTAAGTTGACACGAAAGAAGGCAAAATTTGTTTGTACTGATGAATATGAGAAAATTTTCTAAACTTTGAAAGATAAGCTTGTCTCTGTTCCTATCTTGTCTCTACTGGAAGGGTTGGAAGGGTTTGTTGTATATTATAATGCCTCAAGAATTGGTTTGGGGTTTGTTTTAATGCAAAGTGGTAAGGTGATAGCATATGCCTCTAGACAACTTAAAGTGCATGAGAAGAATTATCCCACCCATGATCTTGAATTGGCGGCTGTGGTATTTTCTTCAAAAATTTGGCGTCACTACTTATATAGGGTTCATGTTGATGTGTTTTCCAACCATAAGAGTCTCCTATTCCATTCACCCCGGTACAACAAATTTTTGCCAAATGTGGGTAAATTTGAAAGAATTGATCTTGAAGGAGGCCTATAATTCATCCTATTCCATTCACCCCGGTACTACAAAGATGTATAGAGACTTGAGGGAAGTGTATTGGTAGGGTGGTATGAAGAGAGACATTGCCAAGTTCATATTCGGTTGTCATAATTAGCCAACAAGTGAAAGCCGAACATCAAAGGTCGGGTGGCCTAGCCCAAGACATAGAGATTCCTACTTGGAAGTGGGAAGAGATCAACATGGATTTTGTGGATGGGTTGCCTAAGACTAGGAAACATTTTGACTCTATTTGGGTTGTTGCGGATAGAATGACAACGTCAACTTACTTCATACCAGTCAAAACTACTTATGGTATCGAAGCTTATTCCAAGTTATATATACATAAGTTGGTTAGATTGCATGGGGCGCCCTTGTTTATAATTTTGGATCGTGATGATCAATTCACTTCTCACTTTTGGAGGTCCTTCCAAAGAGGTCTTGGTACCAAGGTTAAGCTTAGCACGACCTTTTACCCTCAAATAAATGGTCAAGCCGAGAGAACTATCCAAACTCTTGAGGATGTTCATAGAGCTTGTGTTTTGGAGTTTAAGGGTGGGATGAACATTTTCCACTCATTGAATTTTCTGACAACAATAGCTACCATTCAAGCATTGGTATGACTCCCATTGAAATGCTTTATGATAAGCGTTGTAGATCCACAGTTGGGTGGTTTGAAGTGGGAAAAATGGCTTTGCTAGGTATGAATTTGGTCATGGAATCCTTGGAGAAGGTGAGGTTGATTAGGGAGAGATTGAAAACTACCCAAGAAGACAAAAGTCCTACTCCGATGTGAGGAGAAAAGATCATGAGTTTAAAAATTGGTGATTGGGTTTATTTGAAAGTCTTACCTATAAAGGGTGTGGTTCAATTTGGCAAGAAAGGAAATTAAGCCCAATGTTTGTGGGTCCTTATAAAGTTTTGAGGAGTGTGCGTAAGGTTGTTTATGAGTTGGATTTGCCTATGGAGATGAATATGGATCGTCCGGTTTTCCATGTATCAATGTTGAGGAAGTGTGTGGGTGACCCAAGTGCTATAGTGCCCTTGGATGTGGTAAGAGTTGTAAAAGACAATTTGACCTATGAAGAGGTCCCAGTGGAATTTTGGATAGACAAGTGAAGAGGTTGAGGAACAAAGATATAACTTCCGTCAAGGTCCTTTGGAGGAACTAACAAGTTGAAAGTGCCACATGGAAAGTCGAGGCGGACATGAGAAAGAGATGCCCATATCTCCTCCACTATACTCAATCTGAATGTACTAATTTGAGTTCCCTATGATTTCAAGTCTTAAGTTTCAGTCCTTATGTCATTTTGCATACATTCATGTTTGTGTTGACAAATTTAAGCTGATTTTTGACAATCATGTTGAGATTTTTGAAAATAATGTTTAAATGTATTTGTTGCATTTATGTCAGGCTGAAATCATCATGATTACTTCTTTTATGCATGTTTCATTGACATTCGGAATGAATGTTCCCAAGGGAGACATATTGAAACCCCAAGAATATGCTTCGAAAATACCCATAATTGTAATTTTCATATATCTCAAAATCTGTGTGTGATACCATAAATCTGACTTCATATTCTTGAACAGGGGGCAAAATTAAGTGGGATATAGGTATAACACTTATTTTAGAGGAACCATAGTAAAAAATAATTTTTTCTAATTTTTCTTATCCAGTGTCTGTCCGCGCCCTACACGTGATGCATCAGGGGCGCGGAGCAGTACAAAATGGGCCTGCAAGATGGGTCCAAGTCGCACCAAGGACGGGGACCAGTGTAAGTTTTTCCTTTGATTTTCATTCCAGTCCAAGGGCATTGGGGTCATTCCCCATGCCAACTTATGCGTGAAGACACCTATACTTTACCATTTTTCAAGTCTATATCACTCAAGACCCTCTCAAAATCCTCTCCAAACTTGACAAAATATTTCATCAAAATTTCAAGGATCTCAAGCCTAACTTTGGAACTCAAAGATTCTCTTCAAGCTCCAAGTTCTCTTCAAGCTCAACTTAAGATAACCCAAGTTGAGGTATGTGGGTTTCATCCATTTGGTCCATTCACCCATGGATCCCAATCTTCCTTTCTAAGAAATTACATGTTTTCAAGTTGTATCTTTGATGGGTATCTCTTATTATGGATTTTGATCATAAATTATGTTGGGGTTTTATGAAAGATTAATTGATTATGCATGTTTATCTATTCCAATCTTATACTATGAATTGGTTTTGTCTATTGAGACTATGCATGTTTTGAGCTATGAAACTATGATCTATTATGAGGTTTGATAATGGATTTCGAGGTATCTTACATTAGGGTTTTACGATATGTTGGTGGGTTGATTTACATTGAGATTTCCTCATATTACTTCACTCTTTAATTGCATGATTTTAAACTAGCATTATACACCCACCAAGTGTTTGACAAAATGTCTTGATAAGGATTCTTAAGCTATTGATGATCAATAACATGGTTTACAAGTCAAGTGACTTTATGATTATTAAGGACTTGCACATATACGTTGAATTCATGAAAAGTATCTATAGTATTGCAATTTGGCCACACCTTGTTGGGGGTTGACATGTCCAATCACCTTGTTGAGGGGGTGACATGCCTCAACCACCTTTTTAGCAGGTGACATGCCTAATCACCAAGTTGAGGGGCGGATACCTCGACCACCTCGTTAGGGGTTCACATGCCCAATCACCAATTGAGGGGTGGATACCTCGACCACCTTGTTAGGGGGTGACATACCTATACTACCATGTTAATTGATGGATACCTCGACCACCTTTTTGGGGGGTGACATGCCCATACCACCATGTTAAGGGCTGGATACCTCGACCACCTTGTTGGGGGTGACATGTCCATACCACATGTTGAGGGGTGGATACCTCAATCACCTTCTAAGGTGTTGACACACCTTAAATTCTAGGTAGTAGTTGCTTGATCTATCATTATGGTCTCTTCCCACACATGTAATCTATATTTTGCAAGGTACATAATTTGTAAGCATGTTTCACTTCAAGCATTGATCATGTATGCCATATTAATATTATACTTATCCATTGCTTATGATTATGCATTTTAACTATGTTGGATTATGTCTTGTTGCATTGCATCCTACATACTTAGTACATTCAAACTTACTAATTCATACTCTATGCCTATATGATATTACCATGTAGGAACTGGAGAACCTCTCGACCATTCTCCATGTGGCTAGTTCGATGCTTTGGAGATAAGCTTTGGTGAGTCCTCAAGTCTAAGGACACTAGCCATGCTACTTTTGCTATTTTCTATTCCTTATGTTGAACACTTGATGATATGAGGGTGAGCTCGGTAAATCTCTTGGCCCTAGCTCCAATCTATGCTAAAGGTGTTGTTAGATAATTGATGTATTTATGCCATGAGCTTGACTCTTAAATGTTTTATGATTATCAAAGACTCTCTTAGTCTCGCTTCCTTATTTATATCTCTTGTTGTTGTTATTTTTCTTCCATGACAAAGGATGTGTGATTGGTGTGCTAAGACGCTTGTTTGGTGTTCCTTCGGGTTCCCTATTTGCCATGTCATGTCTAGACCTTAGGTTTGGGTCGTGACAAAGGACACTATCTACCCTATTCTTGCTATTTTGACACATCTTTATGTTAAACACTTGTTATTATGAGGGTGAGCCCAGAGAGTGTTTTAGGCCCAGCTCTATTCCATGTTAGAGGTGTTGTTGGATATTATAATGTACATATGCTATGTGCTTGACTCTTTGTGCTTTTATGGATATTAAGATTTCCCTTAGTCCCGTTTCCCTTTTTATTATATCTCTTGTTGTTGTTTACTTTGCTTCCGCGACCAAGGATATGTGATTGATATGTCAAGAGGCTTGTTTGGCTCCCTTCGGGTTCCCATTCGCCATGTCATGCTAGGCCCTAAGCTTGGGTTTTAAAACTTGATGTCAGAGTACTAGGTTGTTGATGGTCCTCGGAATCCAACACACCATGTCAATTAGATCTTATTCATAATTATAAAGCATGCCACAACTATGAATGGGAGGCTATGAGGCATTTTAGGGAATGTTTCACTTCTTCATGGTCTATATCGTGATTTTGATATAAGGTAAGGCTTTTCCCTTAAACAATGCCCTTTGCTCTTCTAGATTGCACCAATTTCAAGAGGGAGAGTAAGGAGAGCCCGTAACTCGAGGAGCAACTAGCCCCTCCTGCTCCTCAAGGTGGAGAGGTAGTCCAAGATGAGTTTCGAGATGCTATTACAATGTTCTTTCATGCTATGACAACCAAATTAACCAAAGGGCCCAAGCCCCTCATGCTCCCACTTTGGCTTCTACAGTGAGGGATTTCACAAGAATAATCCATCAGAGTTCCATAGGTCCAAGGCGGATGAGGATCCACAAGAGTTCATAGATGTGGTATACAATGTGTTATGCATCATGGGAGTCAATTCGAATGAAAAGGCCGAGTTGGCGACCTACCAACTCAAATGGGTGGCTCAAATTTGCTTTACACAATGGAAGATGGAGAAGGGGAATGATAGTGTGATCCTTTGGGAAGAGTTCAAAGTTGTATTCCTCAACTGGTTCTTTCCTATTGAGCTAGGGAAGGCTAAGTTTATGAACTTTAGTCAAGATTCCATGAGTGTGAGGGAGTATGCCCTCAAGTTCAACAAGCTATCAAAGTATGATCCCTATTTAGTAGCCGATCCAAGATCAAAGATGAAGAAATTTGTGTTGGGAGTGTCCAACTTGGTCAATGAGTAGTGTCGTACCGCCATGCCAGTAGGAGATATAGACTTGTCTCGGCTTATTCCTTAAGCCGAGTAACTATAGAGGGAAAAGCTTAAAAACTAAAGAAGAGGTGAGTCCAAGATGGCTCATTTTGAAGGTGGTTTCCAAGGTTTTAATGGTGGACAATTTACTCAAGGCCACAAGTTCCAAGGCCAAGGGCCATCCAATGCTCCTAACAAGAGGTTTGCCAATAATATAGTTACCAACCCAAGATTCCAAGGTGGTAATGGAGGAATGACAAATCCTAGATGCCCAAGGTGTGAAAGGAATCATAGTGGTCCATGTTTGAGAAATTCTAATACCTGCTTTGCTTGTGGTGAAATGGGTCAAAAAGTTATTGATTGTCCTCAAACTCAAAACAAAGGTAGAGATAGTCGTCCACAAGCCCAAGGTGCTAACGCGGGTCCAAGGCAAAGGGAGACCAACAAGGGGGTGCTCCAAGGCAAAATAAGGGATAGATGAGGTGCCCGATGTCGCCACTAGTATGTTAAAGGTTTTATATTTTGATGTGTATGCATTGATAGACCCGAGTGCCACTCTTACTTTTATTACTCCTATTGTTATTAAAAAGCTTCATGTTAGTCCCAAATTATTGTGTGAACCTTATGAAGTGTCACCCCCATTAGTGAGTTCATTGTTGCTAAAAGAGTCCATAGAAATTCTCCCATGTGCATATTGCATAAAGTCTTGCCTTCTAATTTTGTTGAATTAGATATGGTGGATTTTGATGTCATTCATTGGATGGATTGGTTGCATGCATATTCTGCTTCTATTGATTGTAGAACGCATAGGGTTAAATTCCAATTCCCTATTGAGTCAGTCCTTGAGTTGGAAAGTCATGATATAGTGGTCAAAGGGTAGATTCATTTCTTGTCTCAAATCACAAAGGTTGATTTCTAAGGGTTGCCTTTATCATCTTGTGAGGGTTAGGGATGTTGAGTCCAAAGTCCTTCCTATTGAGTCAGTTCTGGTGGTTAATGAGTTCTTTGATGTCTTTCTCGATGAGCTTCCTGGCGTTCCTTCCGAAAGGAAAATAGACTTTGGTATAGGCCTCCTTCACGATACTCAACCCATTTCTAGTCCCCCTTACCGTATGACCCCAGCGGAGTTGAAGGAGAAATTGAGGGATTTGTTGGAGAAGGGTTTTACAAGGCCAAGTAAGTCACTTTGGGATGCACTAGTGTTATTTGTGAAGAAAAAGGTTGGTTCTCTTAGAATGTGCATTGATTACCAGCAACTTAATAGGGTCACCATAGAGAATAAGTTCCCTCTATCAAGGATTAATGATGACCTTTTTTATCAACTTCAAGGGGCTAGTCACTTTTCTAAGATTGAACTTCGGTTCGGATGTCACCAAGTCAAAGTGACGGAGTGTGATATTCCCAAGACGACTTTTCGGACAATGTATGGGCATTTTGAGTTTGTGGTTATGTCCTTTGGGTTGAGTAATGCACCAGCTATATTTATGTATCTCATGAATAGGGTCTTTAAACCCTACCTTGACATGTTTGTGGTGTTCTTTATTGATGATATCTTGATTTATTCCCATAGTGAGGAGGAGCATGTGAATCAGTTAAGGGTAGTGTTGCAAATCTTGAGGAAGGAGACATTGAATGCAAAATATAAAAAATGTGAGTTTTGGTTGAAAGAGGTTGTTTTTCTAGAGCATGTGGTGTCAGGTGATAGTATTAAGGTGTATCCTAAGAAGACGGAGATAATTAGGAATTGGCCTAGACCCTTGATTCCATCGGATAATAGGATATTCTTGGGTTTGGAGGGCTATTACCGGAGGTTTATGAATATCTTTTCTTCTATTTCTTCCCCAATGACAAAGTTGACCCAAAATAAAGCAAAATTCATGTGGACCGATGAATGTGAGAAAAGTTTTCAAACTTTGAAAGACAAGCTTATCTTTACTCCTATCTTGGCTCTACCGAAAGGGTTGGAAGGGTTCGTGGTATATTGTGATGCCTCAAGAATTGGTTTGGGGTGTTTTTTTATGCAAAATCGTAAGGTGATAGCATATGCCTCTAGGCAACTTAAGGTGTATGAGAAGAATTATCCCACCCGTGATCTTGAATTGGCGGCCGCGGCATTTGCTTTGAAAATTTGGCGTCACTACTTGTATGGGGTTCATGTTGATGTGTTACAGACCACAAGAGTCTCCAATATGTGTTCACTCAAAATGTTCTTAACTTGAGACAAAGAAGGTGGTTAGAGCTCCTTAAAGATTATTATATGAATATGCATTATCACCCCGGCAAAGCTAATGTTGTGTCCAATGCTTTAAGTAGAGTGTACATGGGTAGTCTAGTTCATGTTGAGGATGGTAACAAGGAGGTGACTAGAGAAGTTCAGTTGTT
Organism: Solanum clarkiae; assembly: GCA_011800125.2. Classification (NCBI taxonomy): domain Eukaryota; kingdom Viridiplantae; phylum Streptophyta; class Magnoliopsida; order Solanales; family Solanaceae; genus Solanum; species Solanum clarkiae. Next base: position 8,510 of record JAABOM020059364.1, read on the forward strand.
GTTTAGATTGGGGTTTAGGTTGTATGAGGTTGAAAATGGTGGTGTAGTGATTGTTCATGGTTCTAAATCTTCTTTGATTGAAGTGGCAAAGTCAAAACAAGATCTTGACCCCACATTGTTAGAGTTGAAGGCCTTGGTGAAAGATGGTAAAGTTGAGGTTTTTGCCCAAGGGGGAGATGCCCTTAGGTACCAAGGTAGGTTGTGTGTGCCTAATGTTGATGACTTAAGGGAGTTGATCTTGAAGGAGGACCATAATTTATCCTATTCTATTCATCCCGGTTCTACAAAGATGTATAGAGACTTGAGGGAGGTGTATGGGGTGGTATAAAGAGAGATATTACCATGTTCATATCCGGATGTTACAATTTCCAACAAGTGAAAGCCGAACATCAAGGGCTGGTGGCCTAGCCCAAGATATAGAAATTCCTACTTGAAAGTGGGAAGAGGTCAACATGTATTTTGTAGTTGGGTTGCCTAAGACTAGGAAACATTTTGAATCAATTTGGGTTGTTGTGGATAGAATGACAAAGTCGCTCACTTCTTACCAGTCAAAACAACTTATGGTGACAAAGATTATGCCAAGTTGTATATACGTGAGTTGGTTAGATTGCACAGGGTGCCCTAGTCTATCATTTCGGATCATGGTGCTCAATTCACTTCTCACTTTTGGAGGTCCTTCCAAAGAGGTCTTGGTACCAAGGTTAAGCTTAGCACGACTTTTAATCCTCAACCGGATGGTCAAGCCAAAAGGACTATCAAAACTCTTGAGGAAATGCTTAGAGCTTGTATTTTGGAGTTTAAGGGTAGTTGGGATGAACATGTTCCACTTATTGAGTTTTCTTACAACAATAGCTACCACTCAAACATTGGTATGGCTTCTAAAATGCCTCAAAAATGTGCTTCGAAAATGCCTATAATTGTAATTGCCATACATCACAAAATTTATGCGTGATATCGAAAATTCGCCTTCATATTCTTGATCAGGAGGAAAAATTGAGTGGGAAATGGACATAACATGCTTTTTGGAGGACCCGTAGAGAAAAATAATTTTCGCCAATTCCTTGAAAACCAATAGTTGTACGTGTTTGGTCCACAGCATGGACCCATCGCGGACAGTGTTGGTTCTTCCTTAATTTTTTGTTTCGTCCTAAGTGCATAGGGTTCATGGCCCCATGCCCATTTACACATGAAATCTCCCATACTTTGCCATTTTCAACTTTATATCACTCAAAAACCCTCTCTAAAACCTATCCAGCATGTTATCAAAATTCCCATCCAAATCCAAGGATTTCAAACTCACATTGGATCTCAAGAACTCAATCCAAGCTTCAAGCCTCCTTCCAAGCTTACATCAAGGAATTCCCAAATTTAGTCTTGTGGGTTTCATCCATTGGGTCATTTCACCCATGGATCCCAATCCTCTTTTTTATGAAAATGGCATATTTTAAAGTTGTATCATCTATGAGTATCTCTTATTATGAATTTTGATTATAAATTATGTTGGGGTTTTATGAAATGTTGATTGATTATATATGTCTATGTATTTCAAGCTTATTCCATGAATTGATTTTGTCTATCGAGACTATACATGTTTTGAGCTATGAAACTATGATCTATTATGAGATTTGATGATGGATTTCAAGGTATCCTACATGAGGGTTTTGCTATATGTTGGTGGGTTTATTTACATCGAGTTTTCTCATATTATTTCACTCTTTAATTGCATGATTTTGAACAAGCATTATGAACCCTCTAAGTGTTTTATAAAATGTCTTGACAAATTCTCAAGTTATTGATGATCTATTACATGGTTTATAAGTCAAGTGACTTTATGATGATTACGGGCTTGCATGTGTACATTGAATTTATGAAAAGTATCTATGATGTTGCAAGTAGACCACACCTTGTTGGGGAGTGACATTCCCAATCACCTTGTCGAGGGGGTGACATGACTCAATCACCTTGTTGGGGGGTGACATGAAATCCCCATTCACCTTCTTGAGGGGTGATGTACCTAGATCAACTTGTTGGGGGTGACATTCCCAATCACCTTGTTAAGGGGTGAGTACCTCAATCACCTTGTTGAGGGGTGACATGCCCAATCACCATGTTGAGGGGTGAGTACCTCAATCACCTTATAAGGGGGTGACATGCCTTGGATTCGAAGTAGTAGTTCGCTTGGTCTATGTTGATTATGGTATCTTCCCAAGGTGTGATACATACTATGCAAGTTATATGATTTACAAGCATGTTTTACTTCAAGCATTGCTCATGCATGCCATATTGATATTATACTTATCCATTGCTTAGGATTATGCATTTTTACTACATTGGCTTATGTCTTGTTGCATTGCATCCTACATACTTAGTACATTCAAACGTACTAATGTATACTCTATGCCTACATGATATTACCATGTAGGTACTGGAGAACCTCTCGATCATCCTCCACGTGGCTAGTTTGGCACTTCGAAAGATAAGCTTTGGTGAGTCCTCAAGTCTGAGGACACTATCTCTTCTACCCTTGCTATTTGATTTTTTTATGCTGAACACTTATTACTATGAGGGTGAGCTCGAAAAGTGCCTTAGCCCCCTCCTTCGTTCCATATTAGAGGTGTTGTTGGATAATTGATGTACTTATGTTATGAGTTTGACTCTTTTATGCTTTGATAAATATCAATATTTCACTTAGTCCCGCTTCCCTTATTTATGTTTCTTGTGTTGTTTCTTTTGCTTTCGTGACCAAATATGTGTGAATCATATACTAAGAGGCTTGTTTGGGGTCCCTTCGGGTTCCCATTCACTGTTTCACTCCTAGGCCCTAGGCTTGAGTCATGGTAGCTCCCTTTAAAGCTTTATATGGTATGCATTGTAGATCCCCAGTTTGGTGGTTTGAAGTGGGGGAGATGGCTTTGCTAGGTCCAGATTTGGTCATGGATGCCTTGGAGAAGGTGAGGTTAATAAGGGGGAGATTGAAAACAGCCCAAAGTAGACAGAAATCCTACTCTAATATGAGGAGAATAGATCTTGAGTTTAAGGTTGGTGATTGGGTCTGCTAGAAAGTCTCACCCATGAAGGGTATGGTTTGGTTTGGAAAGGAACGGAAATTGAACCCAAGATTTATGGGTCCTTATAGAGTTTTGAGAAGAGTGGATAAGGTTGCATATGAGTTGGAATTACCTATGGAGATGGATATGGTTCATTCAGTCTTCCATATGTCCATATTGAGAAAGTGTGTGGGCGGCCCAAGTGCTATGTGCCCTTGTATGTTGTGGGTGTTGTAGAAGATAATTTGACCTATGAGGAGGGCTCGGTGGAAATTTTGGATAGACAAGTGCAGAGGTTGAGAAACAAGGATGTAGCTTACACCAAGGTCCTTTAATTGAATCAACAAGTTGAAAGTCCCACATGGGAAGCGAGGCGTACATGAGAAAGCGATACCATATCTCTTCTACTCTTCTCAAGTCGACGGTAATAATTTATGCCCCTTATATGATTTCATGTTCTAAGTTTCAGTCCTCATGTTATTTTGCATGCATTCATGTTTATGTTAACAAGTTTACGGTGATTTTTGACATTCATGTTGAGATTTTGAAAATGATGTTTAAATGCATTTGTTGCATTTATGTCAGGCTGAAATCTTCATGATTACTTCTCTTATGCATGTTTCTTTGACATTCGGGGATGAATGTTCCGGAGGGGAGATATTAAAATGCCCAACAAATGTGCTTCGAAATACTTATAATCGTAATTTTCATATATCTCAAAATTTGTGAGAGATATTAAAAATACTAATTCATATTCTCGATCAGGGGCAAAAGTTAGTAGGGAATGGTTATAACACGAATTTTAGTGGAGTCGTAGCAAAACATACTTTTCACTAATTTTCAAGGAATAGTGTCTGTCTACACCCAGGTCGCCACGCACCTGGGGCGCAGAGTAGTATAAATGTTGCCTGCGCGATGGGTCTGCATTGGGCCAAGGATGCGGACCAATGTAAGTTATTTCTTGGTTTTTCTATTTCATCCAAGGGTATTGGGGTCATAGCCCTATGCCTACTTAAGCGTGAAATCACAAATACTTAGCCATTTTTCAATCTTTTCGGTCTCAATCTTTTCAGTCTCAATCTGGCAGATGACAGGATAAGGGTCCAGTTGAAGCTGTTGACTTTTCGGGTGATATCCCAAAAGTTTGTTATAAACCCCAGGTTAGAGAACCTTCTAGTCCCATAGCGTCTAATATGGAGCCACCAAGGCAATATTCAGACCCTAGCTTGGGTGTCATCACTGCAGATGAGGTATATACCCCAATCTTGCATATCTCAAAAGACTCTGGTATGACCCTAAAAACAGTCTAAGGGTTAAGTGGTATGGTGCTACTTATTCC
>JAABOM020059365.1:0-12893 GCA_011800125.2 Solanum clarkiae
CGTTTCAGTATCTCCTCCTTGGGAACAGTCATGCCCGAAGGTAAAAGAGACATATAAGACACGAGTAATCAAGAAGAAATCAGCCTCAACAAGAATGCAACATTACATTTAAAGATCATTTCAAAAACCTCAACATTAGTGTAAAATCATCATAAATTAGTCAACTTAAACATGAATGCGTATGAATGACATAAATACTGAAATATAAGACTTGAAATCACATAGAGGCTTACAGTTAGTACCTTAGGCTTGAGTGGAGTGGAAGAGATAAGGACACTGCTTTTGCATGTTCGCTTCGACCTCCCAAGTAGCACTTTCGTTTTGTTGGTTCCTCCAAAGAACCTTACAGATGCCACCTCCTTGTTCCTCAATCTCTTCACTTGCCCATAAAAATCTTAAACGGAGTCTCCTCATAAATAAAGTTATCCTCAACAACACCCACACCATCAAGAGGCATAATAGCATTAGTTTACCAATACATTTTCTCAACATAGAGACATGGAACACCGAATGAACTAAATTCATTTCATCGGCAACTTCAACTCATAAGCTACCTTTCAAACCCTCTTCATGACCTCATAAGGACCAACATATCTTGGACTAAACTTCCCCTTTTTACCAAAATGGACCACACCTTTCATTGGAGAAAGTTTCAGATAAACCCAATAACCTACTTTGAATTCAAGGTCTCTTTTTCACACATTGGCATAGGATTTTTGACGACATTAGGTTGTCTTCAACCCCTTCCTAATCATCCTAACCTTCTTAAGTTCCTCAAAACTAGATTTGGTCCCAATAAAGTCACCTCTCAAACCTCAAAGCAACCAATTGGTGACCTACAACGTCTCCCATAAAGAGCCTTAAAAGGAGTCATACCGATGCTGGAGTGATAGATATTTTTGTATGCAAAATCAATCAAAGGAAGATGGTCATCCCAACTACCCCTCCACTCCAATACACATACCCTAAGCATATCTTCAAGGATTTGAATTGTCCTTTTGGCTTGGCCATCCATTTGAGGGTGAAAGGTCGTACTACGGTGAACTTTTGTACCAAGACCTCTTTGAAAAGACCTCCAAACATATGAAGTGAATTGTGCACAACGATGAAATATTATGGACAAAGGAACCCCATGTAACCTTATTGAATCATGGATGTAAAACCTTGCACACTCTTTAGCCCCATATGTGGTCCTAACAGGTAGAAAATGAGCCGATTTCGTCATCGTATCAACCACCACCCAAATGGAAGCAAAACCTTTTCTAGTTTTTGGCAACCCAACCACAAAATCCATATTAATCACCTCCCACTTCAAAGTGGGAATATCTATGTCTTGGGTTAGGCCACCCAGCCTTTGATCTTTGGCTTTGACTTGTTGACAACTATGGCAACCGAAAATGAATTTAGCAATGTCCCTCTTCATGCCTCCCTACCAATACACATCCCTTGAGTCTCTATACATTTTGGTGGAATAAGGGTGGATAGAATATGGAGAACTATGGGCCTCATCAAGGATTTTCTATCTCCAACCATCAATACAAGGAACACACAACCAACCTTGGTACCTAAGGGCACCATCTCCTCCTTGGGAGAAAACCTCTACTTTGCCCTCTTTCACCAAGCCCTTAAATTCAACAAGGAGGAGTCAAGATCTTGTTTGGCTATCACCTCATCAAAAAATGAAGACTTAGACCCATCAACAACAATAACACCATCCTCACCAACCTCTTCCAACCTAACTCCAATCTTGCCAATTGATGACCCTCTACAGCCATCTCCTTATAACCACCATCAACGTAGGCTAGGCTACCCATAGACACCCTACTCATACTATCCATCACCACATTTGCCATGCCTGGATAATACTGTACACTCATGTCATAGTCTTTAAGAAGTTCTAACCATCTCCTTTACATCAAGTTGAGATCCTTTTGGGTGAAGACATATTGGTGGCTCTTATGATCGGTGCACATATCCACATGCACACCATACAAGTAGTGACGCTATATCTTTAAGGAAAATATAACGGCGGCTAACACTAGATCATAAATAGGATAGTTCATTTCACGTACCTTGAATTATTCAGAAGCATAAGCAATGACCTTATCATTTTGCATCAACACACAACCTAAACCAACTCGAGAAGCATCATAATACACCACAAAACCCTCAAGCCCAGGTAGTGAAAATAAAAGAGCAGGCACAAGCTTATCTTTTAATGTTTGGAAGCTCCTCTCACACTCGTCAGTCCACGTAAACTTAACCTTCTTTTTAGCCAATTTTGTCATAGGGGAAGCAATGAAGGAGAACCCATTCACAAACCTTATATAATAACCTGCTAGGTCCAAGTAGCTCCTAATATCCGACGGAGTAAATGGTCTAGGCCAATTTCTAATCACATCGATTTTCTTATGATCCACTTTTATACTATCCCTCGACACCACATGACCCAACAATACAACCTCCTTCAACAAAAATATACACTTGTCATATTTGGCTAAAATTTCTCCTCCCTCAATCTTTGTAACACAACCCTCAAATACTCCATATGCTCCTCCCAACTATATGAATAGATCAATATATCATCAATGAAGGCCACAACAAAGGAATCAAAGTAAGGTTTAAAGACCCAATTCATTAGGTCCATGAAGATGGCCGGTGTATTGGTCAACCCAAAAGACATCACAACAAACTCATGATGCTCATATCTAATTCGGAAGGCCGTCTTGGGAATATTACACTCCCTACCCTCACCTTATGATACCCGGACCAAAGATCAATCTTAGAGAAAAAGCTAGCCCCTTTCAATTGGTCAAACAAGCCATCAATCCTTGAAAGAAGATATCTATTCTTGATGGTTACCCTATTGAGTTGCCGATAGTCAACGCAAATTCTAATTGACCCATTCTTTTTCACAAACAACATTGGAGCACCCCAAGGTTATTGGCTAGGCCTAATAAATCTCTTTTCCAACAAATCGTTCAATTGTTCCTTTAACTCCTTCAGCTCCGCTGTGGCCCAACACCCATGATATTTAAGATCTTGTAGACCTCATCAATGAACTCTTTTTGATCTTCATCCACCTTTGACACATAGAACACCGGAGGATTCATCCTTATAAAGTCCCTTACCCGAGCTCTTGGGGTGGTAGCATGAGGGGATTGGGCTCCTTGATTGACTTGGTTGGAGACAACTTGGGCAAGCATAGTGAGAGCATCCCAGAGCTCACTATTGGTAGGTTGCTCCTCGGGAGTTTGGGCCATTCTTCTTTGAGTGTTTGGCATGATCTAGAATAGTAAACACTTGCCAGAACTCTATAGCACAGCACAGAACATGAAGAAGGGTAACATTTCCTAAAGCGTCTAATGACCACATATTCATAGTCATGGCGCTCATCACAACCATGAATAGGACACTAATCAACGTGGTGTGTTGGACTCCGAGGATCTATGAACCTAGTGCTCTGATACCAATTTTGTCATGACCCAAGCCTAGTGTCTAGGCATGACATGGCACGAGGGGAACCAAAAGGGACCCCAAGCAAGCCTCTTAGAATATCATTGCACATTCTTGGTCGCAGAATCTATAAAACAAGCATCGAGATATAATAAAGTGGGACAATCGGGGCTAAAGGAAAGCACTTTCATATCATAGACATCAAGAACAATAGAGTTAAGGCTCTTAGCATAGATACATAACAAGTCCAGCAAATATCTTCAATACATAAATAAGAGCGGGGGCCATGACAAAGCAACCAGGCTCACCCTCATAGTCAAAGTAGACAATAAAGAAGAATGTCTCAATACATAATAAGAGCAACATAAACTAGGGTATCCGAAGTGGAGGGCTCACCAACTAGCTTGAATAGTATCGAACTAGCCTCGTGGAGGAGGATTATCAACATGGGCACTGGTTCCTACATGGTGATATCATTTAGACAAAAGTATGCACTAGTATATTCGAATGTACTAAGTATATAGGATGCAATACAACAAGAATTAAGCATCATTGTAAAAATGCATAGCCATAGGCAATAGGCATAATATCACAATATGACATGTATGACCAATGCATAAATAAAACATGCTTAAGTAGCTCATGCTCATATAGGATATCATATGTGTAGAAGAGACCAAGCTAGATTTCAAAAGTATAAACCCCTTGGTATGTTAGTGATGATGCCATCCCATCAGTTAGGTGGTGAAGTACAAACCCCTCACTAGATTGGTGATAATTCCACCCCATCACCCCAGTGGAGAAGTATAAACCCTTCACTAGCTTGATGAGTACAAAGCCCCATCTAAGTTAGTGATGTTGTTGCCCCATCAAGAGGTGGAGAAGTACAAAACCTTTACTAGGTTGATGAGTAAAAACCCCTAGATAGGTTATCTGGGCTCTTAGTTCCCCCGGATTGGGCATGGTCTAATGCCAGACTTTATACATAATTTGTCATAGACATAAGCTCATTTCATTATCATATAGTCAATTATATTATATGACATGCTTTGGACCTTCAACTACTAAAGAAACCACATCCAAACATTTTATCACACACTTAGAGGGTGTGTAATGCTAGTATTAAACCATGAATTATCGAGATGAAATCATGCAAGAAATTCAATTGTAAAACTATCAATCAATACCTTTCAATCCCCTCAAGCTACATACATCAAAAGCCCTCCTTAAAATTTACAATTAATCAAAGATTTATAGCTCAAAACATAGCAAAATAGTCACAATTTCACCTTACTTTTAACATAATGTGCAGTGAATTTCACACTAAGAAAGACCCATTTGTAAATAAACTTTAAATCATGCAAATTGAGTAAAAGGAGGCTTGGTTATCATGGGTTAAAGGAACCCATAAAAGAAACCCACATACCTTAGCTTGGAGATGAACTTGGTGGTGATTAGAGATGGAGACTTGGAGAATGAAGAAAGAACCTCGAAGGAAAACCTTAGTTTAGGATGAGGGTTTGAGACTTGAATTTGGGGGTGAAAATATGGCTAGGTGTTTGAGTCAGTATTGGGGAATGTTTAGGATGATATGAGGCTGAATATGGCTATTTATTGGTAAAAACACGTCTGGAAATACTTAGGCCCAAGACCCAAAAGCCTTGGATCGAGATAGATATCACTGGCAACACAATACACAGGTCTGTGTTTGGTTTGCAACACGGACTTGTTGCGGAGGCCATATTAACACATGACCGTGACAACTATGTGTCACGGTACTATCGCGCATTGATTATGGAGAAGAAAAATTAGGAAAATTGAAATTGCTAATTGGTTTCTCTTAAATCGAGGTTAAACCCCGTTCCCCCTAATTTTGACCCCCTGAATAAGAAGATAAAGTTAAATTTTTGATATTATGCACGAATTTTGAGATATGTATAATTCAAATCTAGGGCATTCCGAGGCACATTTTTGGGCAAGTTTTAGGGTCATTTCAACAATATAAGAGCCCCAGCAATTCCCTTGCAATACCATAGGTGCTTTACATGTTTTAAACACACATATATACAACCCTTTCATCATCATATACTTACATTCCTTTTCAGCATCATTTCATCATATTTGGAACTGAACTTGATGAAGATTGGAGATAGAGACTTGAAGCTTGGTTGAATTTCTTATGATTCTGAGAGGGTTTTGGCACTTGAAATTTGAGAGAAATATATGAATAAATGTTTTAGTGAGTATTGGGGAATGTCTTGTATGATATGAAGGCAAAGTATGGCTAAGTATAGATATTTTATCGTGTCGCAAGGCTTAGGCCAAAGACTTAAAGTCTTGGACCGAAGTCAAAATTGGGCACAAAATAACACACATACATGTCACGGAAGGAAGGCGCACTTTACACTGGAAATTTACACTTTACAATTTTGGATTTTTCTATGGATGCTCTAAAATTTGAGTTAGACCCATTCCTCACTCAATTTTACCCCCTGAACAAGAATACTAAGTCGCATTTTCGAAATAACGCACAGAATTTTAGATATATGAAATTTATGATTCTAGGCACTTCCGAGGCATACTTTTGGGCAGTTTTTGGGGTCGTTACAATATCTCCCCCTTGGGAATATTCGTCCCTGAATGTCAAAGATATGTACATGAGAAGAGTAATCATTACAAAATCAGCCCCAACAGGAATACAACAATACATTTAAAACACCATTTTCAAAATATCAGCATAAGTGTCAGAAATCATCATGAACTTGTTACCATAAACATGCATGTATGCAGATGACATAGGGGCTAAAACATAAGGCTTGGAATCATGAAAGAACTTGGCATGTCATCATAAGCTTGAATAGAATGAAAGAGATGCAGATATTGTTTCTCCATACCCACTCCCCGATAGACTCTTTCCACTGGATGAAACTTCCAAAGGGCCTTAATGAACACCACATCCTTATCAATCAACTTTTACACCCTCCCGTCTGATACCTCTACTGGGAACTTCCCCTAAGACAACTTATCATCCTCAATACCCATAACCACAAAGAGTTCTATGGTACTAGAGTCACTATCACATCCCCCCATCCTAGAAGCATGAAGTACCAGACAAACCACACCCACATTCATAGGCAACTCCAATTCATATGCAATTTTGCCAATCTTACTCAACAATCAAAAAGGACTCACAACCAAAACTTATTTGTCAACCTAAACCACACCTAGTCCACTTGGTACCATGAATCACCATCTCCCCCCTGGAGACAACCTCCACTCAACTATCACTCACCAAGACCTTCAACTCCATCAAGACAAAAATTAAAGCCTTATTTAACTAGACCCGTTCAACCACCTTTTTGCCACCCAATAGTCTCCACTTTCAATAATTAATAAGAAACCTCACGTTCTCTAAATTCACAACATCACCCTCAAATGATTCAGAAGCTCTCCCTCACTTCTAGAAGTAATCAACACATCATCACCAAGGACCACCATAAACGTAACAAGGTAGGGATTGAAGCCCCTATTCATTAGACCTATAGACATAACTAGTGTATAAGCAAAAGAAAAAGATACCGTCCCAAATTGAATGTACTAAGTATGTAGATGCATTGTAACAAGAGATAGGCATCATATTGTAAATGCATAACAATAGTCAATAGGCAATAGCAATATGGACTGTATGATCAATGCTTAAGTAAAATATGCTTAAGTAACTCATTCTTATATATGATATCATATTTGTAAAAGAGACGAAGCTAGATTTCCAAATGTACAACCCTTTGGTAGGTTAGTGTTATGCCACCTCATCACTTAGGTGAATGACTACTAATCCTCATCTAGATTGGTGATAATGTCGCCCCATCACAAAGGTGGAGAAGTACAAACCCTTCCCTAGGTTGATGAGTACAAACCCCCATCTATGTTACTGATGATGCCGCCCTATCACTAGGTAGACAAGTACAAAGCCTTTCCTAGGTTGATGAGTACAAAACCCCATCTTGGTTATCCGAATTTCTTAGTCCCCTCGTGTTAGGCATGGTCTAATGCAATACTTTGTACAGAATTTATCATATATATAAGCTTATTCACCATCATATGGTCAAGCATATCATATCTCATGCTTTGGACCTTTGACTACTCAAGAAACCACATCTGGATATTTTATCAAATACTTTGAGGGTGTAAAACAGTAGTACAAAAGCATGAAATTTAGAGATAAAATCATGAAAGAAAATACATTGTAAAACCATCAATCAACGCTTTGCAACTCCCTCAAGCAATATACATAAAACCCCTTCTCAAATCATAGAATAGATCAAATATTTATAGCTCAAAACTTGGCAAAATAATCACAAACATACTTAGCTTTACCATAGTTCATAGAAATGTTCATACTAGTGAACCCATTTGTGAAATCAACTTTAAATCATCCAAATTAAGTAAAAAGGAGATTAGGGCACTATAGGTGGAAGAACCCAATGGTTAAAACCTTCATACCTTGACTTTAGAGAGTTTCTTCAAGAAGATTTGAAATGGAGGCTTGAAGCTTGAATAAAATCCTTAGATACGGATGAGTTTTGGAACTCTTGACTCTTGAGGAAGACTTGGGGCTTGACTTTGTTTCCTTGAATTCTAACAAGACTACTTGAAAACATTGAGAATGGATGTAGAATTTGATGAAGATTAAAGAGGATTTTGAGAGTTTTTGGTGAGTTTTTAGGGCTAAAAATGGCTAAAGAATGAGGGATTTTCATTTATATAGGTATAGGGTTTTTACCGATTTGCCTGGAGTAAAAAGAATAATTTTAGGAAAATTTTGAACTAGTCCATGTCAGGTCCGCACGGACAACTACAGTTTTTGCAAAGTTTCACCAAAAATTATTTTTCCTCACATGGACAAAATATACCTTGTAGGTACTAATTTTCCCATCTAATGTTTCCCTCTGAACAAGAAAATGAAGTCGAATTTGCGAAATTCTGCATGGATTTTGAGATATTGAAAAAAATACATCATAGCATCTTTTTGAGCTACGTGGAGGGGTGTTTAAATATCCCCAATTTGAGATATAAGAGAATTATGATTATGGGGGCATTCTGAGGCAAATGTGGGGGCCCAACAATCTACATACAAAAACATAGGTAATTTTCTTAAGAGCACAACAAACTTGGGAGCCCAACAATCTTAAGAGCACAACAAACTTGGGAGCCCAACAATCTACATACAAAAACATAGGTAATTTTCATGAAAACAACTCATATAAACATTCTAATCATCACTATAAGGTCATTCAACTCATAATACATGCCTGTATCTCCAACAACTCAAGAATCCATGGCTGGACATTATATCAAATAGTTAGAGGGTGTGTAATGCTTGTGTAAAACAATGCCATTCAAGAGAGAATGCATGATAGAAAATTCAATGTAAAACCGTCAATGGATACTTAGTAACACCATGAAAAACGTACATCAAAACCCTTCATCAAATACCATAATACACCTTAGATTCATAGCTCAAAATAGTAAAACAATTGCAATTTCACAATCCCTAACATATTGTGCAGTGATCTTCATAATAATTAAGATCTATTTGTAAATCAACTTTAAATCATGAAAATTAGACAAAAAGGAAGCTTAGGTATCATGGGAGGAAGGAACCCATGAAAGAAACCCACATACCTTAGCTTTGGAGAATCCTAGAAGAAGATTGGAAATGGAGACTTGAGGCTTGATAGGAAATCCTTAGATCTGAAGAGGGTTTTGAAACTTTAATGTAGGGGTATAATGTCACGCCCAAAGTCCCGTTAGGGCGAACTAGCACCCGTTCCCGATGAGGCTCGGGAGAACCAACCTGTGTCCATGCGCTTCCTATACATATTATAAGGGATTTCTACATCTGACATGCCTTTAAGAAAATAAATAGTGATAACAAGCCAAAAGGAAAAACATATGGCTAGGCCGTTGGAGCCACAGTGTTTTAAGTACAAGACATGACCATGCATTAAGTTACACAGTCTACTCAGCCTCTAAATAAGGAAAAGTATCTAATAAGGGTCGGGACAGGCCCCGCCTCGACTAATTATATAATACAAAAGTATAAGCTCTAGACACACAAATGTTATGGACCTAGAACTCATGCTAAAACTTTCATGTGGCATTAGTCGATTTGCTCATGATTCTTTCACGATCTTGCAAATACTAGTAAGCCTTCCAACTTTGGACTGCTAAAGGAATGGTAGATTAAGAAGACAAGAGAGCTTTTATAATGAAGAGAACTTGTATTGCTTGGAAGAATGCTTTACAAACTTCTTTTCTTGTTGGTTTCCTTCTTGGATGCCTAACAAATGAAATGACCCTCTTATTTATACTACTTCCTAAGGGCCAAAGTACAATTAATATTTACATAACAAGTCCCTAAGTATTTATACTTTAGTCCCTCTCTAGATTCTTCCACAGAATTCTAGAGAGGACTAAAGACTTCAAGGCCTATCCATATTCTTCTACACATTTCTTGAAGCTTCCAGGTCTCTCTAGGCTTTTCTTCAATCTTATGCAGAATTCTTGAGAGTGTCGGAGTCCTCCAGGCATGATAGACATGTTCCAACAATGTTTTGAGGCGGAATTTAGGCGAGACATATCATTCTCCCCCACGACCTCGGCGCAATACTGCTGCCGAAACTCCCCTGTCTCCACATTCGGACTGCCGCAAGTCTTCTTTCGTCCCCTTATGGTCTCGTCCAGAGTTCACTCCCTTTGAACTCCCCCATATGCACCTTCAGACTGCAGCAAGTCTTTGTGTCGCCCCCTTGCATCCCCCTTGAATGGACGACAGCTACACTTATCTCTATGACTTGGGCTTCTGCACTAAGGGCACCATGAAGGAACCTCCCTGCTCCAAAACTACGAGTTGTTGTAGGTAGGGGTCGATCACCACATGGCACTTCTAGAAAAATTCCTACCCAAGGATGATGTCAAAGAGATCTGTTAGGGAAATATGCAGGTTGGTATTACCATAGCACTCGCCCAACGCTATATTGACTTCCTGAGCTACGCCACACATAGGAGTCATTGGCGCATTGACTGTCCTAAGTTGCGCATTACTTGGATTATATTTTAGCCCCAACTTTGTTGTCACAGACTTGGTCATGATGTTAGCCTCCGCGCCTGTGTCGACCATGGCATGAGAGGGTTTCCCATTGATTGTTATATCTACATACTGTGCTCGACACTCCTTCTGCCTTTCTGGTTGCCGGGTGATAGCTCCGCATAACCCAATTACGCCTACCTAGTCCATGTCCGAATCTTCCCCCGATTCCTGTACCTCTTTTTGTGCCTCTTGTTCCTTCAACTCCCGTAGTATGGCACCAAGGCTTCTCAATCCAAGGAACTTCTTGTAACTATGTGGCCCCGCGAATAGGTAGCACTTGAGCACTTTCTCGAGCTGCACCTTTCCCTCTCTGTCTCTTTATCGTCCGGACCTCCTGTTATCAGGCCTACCGGTTTCTTCATACTTGGGATGTGGATGCCAACCCTGGCCTTTGCCACCATCTCTCCCACCTTGGTCATGACCACCATCCGAGTCTTCCTCTCTTTCTCTACTATGCCTATCATATCGAGCATCCGTCAAAACCTCTGCCTGCATGATGGCCTCGTCAAAGGTGGAATCTTCTCGACGCTATAGCACCATCTTGGCCTAACCCTCCAATCTGTCCATGAAGTAGAACATATCTTCATCCGTGAGTTTGGAGATTTGAAGCGTGAACCTAGTGAAGTCCTTTATGTAGGCCTTCATGCTGCCCTCCTGCCTCAACTCCCTACGCCTCCATTTGGCTTCATAGACATCATTGTTGGGGTAGAAAGTATTCTTGAACTCTGCATTAAAATGTTCCTATGTGTTGATCGTGTAGAGTACCCTTCCTATCTCATCATCGTTCCGCTTCCACCACAGCATTGCCATCTCGGTCAAATACATCATGGCTGTATTGACCTTTATATCGTCACTCCTCACCTTGTTGCACTTGAAGTAATTCTCCAGGTGCCACCAGAAATTCTCCACCTCTTGCGCTTCTCGAACTTCTTTGAAGATAGGTGGCTTGCGAGCCTCGATCCTGGCCTCCCTTTCTCCAGCAATCCCAACGCATCTCCCGTCAGCCACGCCTTCCTCAGGTGCCCTCATCCTTGCACTCATAGCCTCCATGGTTTTGCCCATGGTCTTCATGGTGGTTCTCATGGCCTCCATCTTGCTTAGTCCATCCATAAGCTGGCATCTAGGGAGGTGATGGTCTCCCTCAACTCGAGCTCTGCAGCCTGACAATCACCCAAACATTTTCGGATGTTCTCATTCTCCTCAGGGGTGAATTCCTTCAAGGTCTGGAACTTGCCATCGAGCTAATTCAAGCGATGGCCTAAGAATTCTACTACTCGTCAGCAGTATCCACTCTCTCAACCCATACTTTGCGGAGTGGGACGTCGGTGAGATCTTCGCCTCATTCATCATTGCTCAACTCCGTATCAAAAAGTGAGTGCGTTGTTATGGCCTCTCTTGGTGTCGGTCTGACCGGCACTTCCTCAACCTTCTTGGAGCCTTTCTTGCCCTTGCGTTTCCTGCCAACATCCAGCATAACGTTGGCGGTGGTGGTGGTGTTGATGTCTCCTTAACTTGTCATGCTTCCATTAGTACGAACTTGCTCTGATACCACTCTATCACGGACCTAGAACTCATGCTAAGACTTCTGTGTGGCACTAGTCGATTTGCTCATGATTCTTTCACGATCTTGCAAATAATAGTAAGCCTTCCAACTTTGGACCGCTAAAGGAATGCTAGATTAAGCAGAAAAGAGAGCTTTTATAAGGAAGAGAACTTGTATTACTTGGAAGAATGCTTTACAAGACTTGTTTTCTTGTTGGATTTCTGGATGCCTAACAAATGAAATGGCCCTCCTATTTATCCTACTTCCTAAGGGCCAAAGTGTAATTAATATTTACACAATAAGTCCCTAAGTATTTACACTTTAGTACCTCTATAGATTCTTCCACACAAGTCTAGAGAGGACTTAAGACTTCAAGGCCTCTCCACATTCTTCTACATGTTTCTGGAACCTTCCAGGTCTCTCTAGGCTTGTCTTCAATCTTTTGCACAATTCTAGAGAGTTCTGGAGTCCTCCGAGCACGGTAGACACGTTCTAACACTGTTTTTAGGCGAAATTTAGGTGGGGCGTGTCACAAAGCTTAGAAGCAACCTAGAGATTGGTAACAACAGCTAGATATCCTATACTCCTATTGGGGAGATCCATTAGCACCTATACTTGCAGCATGAAATGCAGGTCCCCCGTAAGTGACGTCAGTACGAGATAATGTACTAAATATGTAAGGCAGGAAATATTGTATATGAAGTAACAACTCAAATAAAACTATGCACTGGTGTAGAATAA
>JAABOM020059366.1:0-12893 GCA_011800125.2 Solanum clarkiae
TATAACATCAGATCATCTGTCACTCATCATCAACTTAGAGTAAAGGACAATATTCTATCACCTCACTATCTATCAAGACATCACACAATCACGTCAACCTCAGAGTACTATCAACAAGGAACCTATCTGGGAGTTTCTAGAGCCAACAAACACCACATATGAGCTCTGTGATGATATAACAAAGAGATGTCACTGCCACATCCGTCCGGTACCTTGCCGGGGTACAGGACGAGTCTGTCGAGGATCCCAAAAGAAGTCTGTCAAAGCCTCTGTGATGATGTTCATGCTCCAATAAGAAAACAACCGGTGTCAATAATTAACCTTATAGAAGGTTAGGGTCTAATCCACAGGGAATACAGGGATTGACTACAAGAATTCACTATCAATCATTTCGAGTATTTGTGACTAAAGTCTCTAAATTAGGGGGTTTGTGATAAAAAACAAAAGCAGAAATGAACATTACGTTATAATGCAGAAGAACACTCAAATTTAGGGACAACTTGGGAATTGTGTTTCCCATGGTTCGTTAACTCGATTACCCTAGACAACATAACTATAATTGGGAATCCGCATGTAGGACAGTAACTTAGGTTCTTTTAGCCCTCTTGTGAAGGTGAAGGTTGAATTTCACCATGGCGCGTGGTCGGCAACCATGACGTGCCAACTAACCTTTACCTATTGTCCTAGTCAACCTCCCATTGGTCAGGTTTGGTTGATTAGACGA
Organism: Solanum clarkiae; assembly: GCA_011800125.2. Classification (NCBI taxonomy): domain Eukaryota; kingdom Viridiplantae; phylum Streptophyta; class Magnoliopsida; order Solanales; family Solanaceae; genus Solanum; species Solanum clarkiae. The sequence goes on from JAABOM020059366.1 coordinate 725, forward strand.
GAACACATCAATCGAATCCTATCATTTACTTTTCTTTTTCTATTCGTCATTACCTTAGTCAGGATCGTGATAGTAGGCGGGGTTTGGTGTTGGCCACCACCAAACAACAATCAAAATGAAGGGAAATAAATAATACATGCAAAACCCCAATTATAAAAATGCAATTAATCTAGGTTATCTCCGGTCAACTACTCATGGTTCCCACAACCCCAACTTGTGGGTGCTTAGCTACTCATGGATAAGGCAAAACCAACAAGAATACAAATACAAAACATAGTTGAGAATTTTACCTAAAGCAATGAAGATAGATAACACCACAAGTTGCAAAACACAATCTTGGTAGATGGAGAATGAATACAATTTAAGATTTCTACTCCCAAAAAAAGGTTTTTCCAATATAAAATGAGAATCTAGGCCTTTAGTTCTTGGTCCAAACTTTTGGCTCTCTGTTTCTTGCTACGAACTCTCCTATACGAGTCGTAGTGAGTGTTGACACCCAATTTTTACCCTCCACAATACAAATTAATTTTTGAGCTTTTAATTTTGATAATTTGAAATAATTATCTTTTAAAAATGCAAAAAAATATTTTCTCAAATAAATGATATTTTTGTTTGAAGAATTATTATTTTGTAATTGATCTAATTATTTTGAGTTGATAATATGGAAAGTTCTTAAATTAATTAGTATTGATTCATCGTATAGTCGAGTTAGTCAATCAAATTCAATTTGACTATATTTAATTGACCGAAATTGCAATTGAATTGACCAATTTTTAAATCAAATTCCCCTACCCTTTGAACCCATTTTTAGCTCCATTTTTATCCCCTTTTTTGGACCAATTTTGGGCCAAATCACGTCCCTACCCTACCCAAATCCCTCCTATTTCAGTATATTATACATATATACATATATATTCCCTCACCTGAACCCCACGCGCCCCTTCGTTTTTTCCCTTTTCTTCTTCCTCTCTCCTCTCACACGTCTCACTCTCCCCTTCCCCTTCTCCTTCATCGAACCAACAACCCAGAAATCCCTAGATTCTCCTCAACGTTCACCTTATTCCCTCCGTACATACATGTCTCTCTTTCCTCCTTTCTAGTATGATTCCGTTGAGAGGAATCCAGCAGATGGCATCATCTCAGCCCTGTCGAGGCTTTTCATCCAAAATCAATGGTTGCAATCGAGAGGCCGTTGAGAATCCTCACAACTCAACCTATTTGGAATTCGAATTTCGAATTCAATTTCATCCCCAATTTTTCGTTTTGACCCCAACGTTTCCCCCCAATTTTGAACCCTAATTTCGCCTATAAATTGAACCTTTTCCTTCACTGTTTCGGGGCAGTCGTTCTTCATTTTACAATACATTAAGACTTCTATTTGAAGAGTTAAGTAAAATTTTCCAGAAAACTGTTTCAATTCTGAAGGTTCCTGAGTTTGTGAATTTTCGTTTGAGCTTGAAGGTTCTCAAAGAAAACTCTGTTTGGTGTGGAAGTTCAGCTCAAGCTCAAGGTCTCAGGTCGCTGCGCCGAAAAAGGTAATACTCTCATTCACTTCTCTCGTTTTCTCTTCTGAACGATTGTGTATTTTGTTGTGAGTTTCATTCAAGTATACGCCGTTCTTTTAGAATTTTTGCTTGATTGTTAGGCTGTTATACTTATTATTCTAGTCAATTAAAGAGTTAGATGTTGGTACTCATGTTAAAAGTGTTACTGGCTCTACTGAATGTTTGGTTATTGTCACTGTTGTATGGATTTTAACTTGAAGTTGCTATGATATTACTGTAAGTGGTGTTTATTTGGTTGATAGCTGAAGTTTGTTTCGGTTCGAATCTAGATTTTGAGTTACGAGCATCTCAGGTTTTCTTTTGTTTTGATCTCATGTAAACTGAGTTTTCCTTGTCTGCTTGTGTCATTTTTGTTTCAGTCTCTCCTCATTTGTTCTGATTTTTGAGGTTTAAATAGCAGCGTTTACATGTCTCTTCTTTTCTTCCTCCTTTTCTGTATATGATGATTGTCAAATGACACTATCTGTTCTGTTTCACTAAACCTTGGATTTTGATTTTGAGTTTGAGTTTAAGAATGTATTTTCTACTGGTTTCCTGTTTAAAGCCCTTTTTAAGTTGGAAATGCACTGGTTGTTCAATAACATTGTTAGTTATGGCTGCTCCCTTAAAGATGCTGGCAGCAGTCTATTCTATATAAATACGACCAAGTTTCTCTTACTTATTTGCCAAGTTTTGCCCATTACATGTTCATTCCATCTGTTAGTTGTTGATAGAATACGTTTGTTTTCCTTAAGGTGTCTAATCCACTTGTTAAAAGGAGAATCTGGTTGCAGTGTTATTTATTCAAAGTCACTCGTAATGATTTAGTTCCATGTTGTCCTGATCTGTTCTTGTCAATAATGCCTGAAATTTGGGATCATCTCCTATGTGCTATATCCAATGTTGAGTTTACTGATGTGATTTGTTTTGTCCTCGTTTGAAGAGGTTTGGAACTCGGTTTATTTAGGTGTATACTTAAGTTTCAAATTTTGTTTAGTTTAAATATGGTTTCCTGGTTAAGTTCATTCCTGTCTCATCTTTAAATCCCTGTTTTAGTTTTATTATCAAACATATCAGTGTCTTGAGCTGCTATTCGAAGTTTCGTTTTAGTCTTTCTCTAGTCATATTCACTTTCATGAACTGTTTAATTGATCTTTGAATTTAGTTGTAGTTGCTATGTGGCTGCTTGAATAATATTAAGACTGCTGGTTTACATGTATACTTCAAATTACAAGTTTTTGACTCTATATTTTCTTAAATTTTGCATTAACACAGATCCGTTTCTCTGTTTGGTTTGGATGTCGTCTCAGCCATCATGTTCGAGTTATATTGGTTTGGTTTATATTGTTTTGAACTGGTCTTGGGATTGAAAGGTTTAAATCATCCTTTAGTATTAGTTTTGAATCTATGTTAGAGAGTTGTTCGTTTTAAAAATATTTCAATTCCTTGTGTTCTCTGTTTCCTCTGGAAACAAGAATTATATGCCATATATTATCACCATCATGTTTATCATAGTAGAGTAGGAATAACTTTTGTCTCCCCCCCAAATTGCTTCTCTGTTTTTTTTCTTTTTTCTTTTTCTTATTTTGTTTTGTTCTCGTCTTTTCTTAGACTTCTTTTTCACATTTCTATCAGTAAAAGATCTAAATAAATGTCTTCTCTGTTTGTCCTTAGTAGCTTGGATCTTTATTTTCTTTGTGAAGCTTACTACATGGAAAGAATGAGTGAATTTTATTTTGTTTCATCATATATGTGTTCTATTTTCCTGAGCACCTTTCTTTGCTTATTATGAATTATTTGAAAATTTCGTCGTTGAATTTTCCTTGCTTACTTTAACTTCATCTAGTTAGTTTAAAGATATGGCCTGGTATTCACCATTTTAACCATTTTATTTTGTTTCTCCTTTTTGCATGTGAATTGGCTTGGATTGAGTTCATCTTTGAACTCCATTACTCTTTCTCCTTGCATTTCGAGTTAAGAGCTTTTTGTTCGAGACGACCACATCATTTCTCCAAAGGAGGAAAGTGAATACAAGTTTAAGGAAGCTATTACAGGTTCTGGGGAGTGTTTTACAGATCAAAAGAAGCAGTTTACTGGTTTTCGAAAACTGAAATCAGTGTTTATATACTGATATAGACAGTTTATACACTATGTGTATACTTCAGGGAAATGGGCCAAGCCCAAGGAGCAACAGCTGGATAGTTTTCTTTTAAGGGCTCAGCAGGCCCAAAAATATAGAGATTAAGATAAGTTTTAGAATTGGGCTTGCCAAAGCCCAACCATATTTTATTTGTGTTTAGGGTATAGTTACTTACTCGGTATACTTGTTATTTGTCTATCTTTAATATTATTTTTGTTTGTATCTAATTAATTTCCCCAATATGTCTATCATTTATGTTAATTTTGTTTTGATGATTATTAGTCAATCCTTTCAAATTTAGTCAACTTCTTTCAAAATTAGTCAATCCTTTCAAATTTAGTCAACTTCTTTAAAAAATTAGTCAGTTATTTCAAATTTAGTTAATTTCTTTCAAAATTAGCAAATTCTTTCAAGCTTAGTCAAATTTCTTTCAAAGTTAGTTAATTTTTCAAACTTAATCAATTTTTAAGACATAATCAGGTTCTTTCAAGCTTAGTCAATCTTTTCAAGTTTAGTCAATTCCTTTAAAAGTGAGTCAAACTCCCTAATCGTCGGTCAATCGCAAGTTAGCGGCCATTTTGAATGATTAATTTCTTCTCAAAATGGAAATTTTGAACCCTTACCCATCTCTCAGAAATTTTAAAACTTTTCTGTTAGGTTTTAAAATTGAATTTAGGTTTTTTAATTTTCCTTAAAATTAAGTGGCAACTCTTTAAATTTTTGAGAATTTGATTTGTACTTAAATTAGTTAAGAATTAAATCATATTTTCGAAGAAGTCCAAGTCATTTTTTCAAATTAACATTGAGACCTACGACTCGTAGGGTTGACCTCCACTTAGCAGATTCATGATTTTGCTCACTATTTCTTCTTAAGAGATCACCCTACGATTGTAGCTTGGGCTACGAATCGTAGGAAGGCTCGTATGTCCTGCACTTTATTAAAATCTACAATTTTCTCCCAAAATCATGCCAACCTAGCTTTTCTGCAATACCAACACAAAATCACATAAAATCGTAAAAAGTCGCATTAAGAAGTCGCAAAATTTGTTGTTTTAGGCATCAAATGTGTTGTATTTTGATAGTACATCAACACTCTCAACTTAGAACTATTGCTTGTCCTCAAGCGATGACTCAATCTAAGCAGACAATGCGAAACACATAGTAGTTATACCAACGACATATACATTATTTACTCTAATTCAGTTATCCAACTTTCATTTTCAAAATCAAATTGCAAAGCTACTAAGCAAAACAAAAACACAAGGATGTATCTGGTAACCCAACTATGATGAGATAAGGAGCATCAACCATCCGAAATTACTGGGTTAGTCATATGCCAATCAAGCAGTGCAAATGTCCTTACAAAAAAGAAGTTCCTCTTACTCATTCAAAAAACATTTAGAATTCAGGGACTGAGCAAGCATTCTCAGTCTCACAAATGAAATACATGCAAAATGACTAACATTATAGGCTTGCCTCTATACTCAACTTCCGGATTGGTGACAAAATGGATTTGGATCACATTAGGACTTAATGGCTTGTAGCATAGACTCATGAGGCTTTGGTATGACATTTTAGGCATGTAGTGACTCGAAGCTATCCTTGAACCATGTTTACCCACACTTTTACCTTCATAACCCAACCATTTTCACTAAATCTGCTCTTATTCTCCTACTTCAATCTTTTCCCGGGTGTTTTCTTTCTCTTTTTCAGATGTGCCTTATTTCTGAACTCATATTTGCAATTCTATTCAATCCAAGACACTTTTCTTATCTTTTTCTTCACCCAGCTCATAATTTTTTTATTTCTTTCTTTATTTCCCAACTAACCACCTTATTTTCATTACTCTACCACAGCAAAGGCCACTCTCAACTTAGGCTTTTAGCCTGAGGTGAAGTACACAATATATCTCTCAAACCAGAGCCACCATTTGTAGCCACCCTCAACTTAGGCTTTCAGTCTCAATCAAGGTTCACATGTTCAAGGATAGACTAGGGCCAATATCAAGGTATTTCATAAAATAAGGCTAAGCTAGCTAGGTGTCAAGAAAGAATAAGTGCATGAAAGGCTCAAACATTTGGAACAAGGGGTTCACTAACACATTTGGTAGGTCATTTAGGCAAAAGTGGGCTCACTAGAAGAACAAAGGCCTAAGATCCCTTCCAAATCAATCACATCACCCAACCAATCTTAGAGTAATAAGGCAAGTTCTGAGTCCATACATGATATACAAATGCAGCAAAATAAGCTCACAACACACATGGCACTGCACACACAATCAAGTATAGACTCACATGTCATGCTTCAAGCCTCAACTTACCTTTTCATTATCAGAACAAACATCACTAGATAATTAATATGCATGATTGTATCAATAACCAACAATCTTAAAAAAAAATATTCGAGGGTACCGAATTTTCATCAAAATTTAAAAAGCATTTTAAGATTATGTATACTCTAAAAGATAATACTATTATGTATCTACCAATTATCTATACTACCTAGACATGCCGGTTCAACAAAATTAAAACATCCACAAGAAAAAAGGAACATGGCAAGAAAACCTTGGGATCGAAAATAGGGGAAGTTATAGACTCGAAGCTACTCAGACTTCACTTTAATCCATAACTTCCCACACCCCACCAAATAGAAACTTTGTCCTCAAAGTAAAGACATATACTAAAACCAACTAACTGAGACATATACATATACATATATATATATATATATATATATATGTATGTATGTATGTATGTATATGTATATATATAGACACACATTAAAAACCAACATTTCAAAACTAAAAATCCAAAACAAAAGTAAAAACAACATCCAACATAAAACATGTAAAAGTATCCAAAATCAACATAAAACATTGTCTAACAAAAAGAACAAAGTATCCATGAGTAGAAAGTAAGGGTTGGGGTAAAAAATCAAACATCATGGTGCTCAAGCACCGGCGTAAGGATTGGGGTAAAAAATCAAACATCATGGTGCTTAAGCACCGGCATCTATCTGGTTGGTAGGATACTGGATCACGGCCTCCTCCTCAGTAGTCTGGGCTGCAGCTACAAGTGAGCTACCCTCTCCATGTGTCGTCTGTTGCGCCCGATCTCTCTGTATGGCTGCTATAAGTAGTGACTCCTGCACCACCTCTTCTGGTATCGGCTCCTCCTCTAGTGCTGCTGGGTCATCAAGTCTAGGGCTCTTCTGACTCAACTCTGGGTCATCAGTCTCGAGGGGCCTCTTCCCGTGGGCATGCGAGCGGTGAGCTAGCCAGTCAAACGCCTCATCACCCATCAGAGCCACCTCCGGTACTGCAACAGGGGCTGCTAACATCTGCAATAAGTCGGCCTTAAACTTGGCCAACTCTGTCACTGCACTCATGTCAGTAGGCCGAGCACCCTCAAGCCCCCCCTGGACTCTCTCCTCAAACACATCTACTTGGGCATCTACTGCTCTAACCCTCTGATCTACAAAATCAAGGGCGAATGCCTTTGCCCTCTCCTCTGAGTCCTGTACGGTCTGACAGACTCATGGTCTGACTTGGCTGCTAGAATATGTAGTTGAACTCCGCCGTAGATATCCTTCATACCAGTGCCTGAAAAGCAATAAGAGAGATAAGAGAATCAACCTGCATAGAAGATGATGCTGGTGCGGGAGCTGACTCAATCTCAACAGCTGGGGAAGGATCTGCAGTAGCTGGAGTAGTCCCAGTGGTGGCTGGAACCAGACCCTGAGTCTGAGGCTCAACCAGGAATGTATATGGGATGGCCGAAGAAGCTGTTCGCGGTAGGGCCACCAAGTTCTCATCGGCCTTGATCAGGTTGGGATCCATAATGCGTGTGGTCTCTATGTGCTGGTCCCAGTGGGGGTCGATACGAACATCTGCTGCACTACATAAACGGTGGATCAAAATAGGGAACTACAGTTAGGTGCTCGTTCGGACGACATACTCGTGAATCTGCTCAGAGATAATTTGGGCCCAATCTATCTCATAACCTGCTAGGGTGCTGGCTAATAACACGACTCACTCTAGGGTGATCACATTATCCGTGAAAGTGGGCCGAATATGCTAATGGATAATTTACCACCAAAATTTGGCCCGGAAAGAGAGATGGGCTTTCATAATAGGATCGATTTGATTAGTGACCCACCGGGGCTCAAGACCAGCCTCACAAACTTGACCTGCTATCCACCTGAGGAGCTCTGTTTTCAACCTAACATCCTTCTCATTCACTGCCTTCCTCATCTTCGCAATTCGATTATCATATTCAGTAGTAGAGCGGGGTGCACTGTAATTTGGCCCAAACTGGACCCTTCTGGTAGTCTCTTTTGAAATGCCAACAATCTCACCCCGAACTAAAACCTTACGCAGCCACGGCTATTGAATTGCCTTTTTATTTCTGGGAAGGTCTCGTAGTAGGAAGCATAGAACTCCTGGACTAAATATAGGGTGTACTTTCCCAACTTTTGTGAAAGCCACCCTAACTCGTGGCGATTAATCTCTGCCTCCTAGTTTGGCATACTGCGCAACATTGAGTCCTTGAGCCTCGATTCCTCATGAAATTATTGGACCAGCTTCCCTTGGCCTTTCAGCTCCATCCCCTGATCATAGATCTCCTTTATGCCTGGTATACACCATCTCATACTTTGGGGATCTATGGACATGACAGTATAAGTAGGGTCAGTCGGTTGATGAGGAGCAATCTCCTCAGGCTGGGCCTGTGATACTTCAATAGAGTCTGGCTCAGAAAGTGAGAGGCCATCCTCCGACCCTTCTTCATTACGCTCCTCTTCAGATTGGGAGGGACTAGTGACTTCCATAGGTGTTAGGGCGGCGCGAGATCGTGTCTGAGACGCATTTGCCGCGGGGTCTAATCGAACTCCGTGGACTTCCATGGATCCCTCAGACTGCTCATCCCCAGATGGGTCATCCCTCAATCATCAACCCAAAATTTTAGCAGCTTCTTTTCTAGCCTTGGGAGCTATATAACCTGAAAAGTCGATCCCAAAAATACATCATGAGCACCATAGTACTTGAAACAGATAGAAACTTCAAAGACAAATTAACAATAGTAAACTAGACACTAAAAGAAAACATAAACACAGTGCACTGATTCAGCTATAGATTTACAGGTACGAGGCATAGGTACGACTCGTAAAGAGACCTATGAGTCGTACAATAACCTCGTAGTGTTGAGGTACCTTGAAGATAACATTCTGGTCACAAAAACGAGCCTCAGGTACAACTCGTAGCCAGGAACAAAATATAATTTAAAACAAGGAAGATCCTATGAGTCCCTTACAACGATTCATAGTGGGCACTACGAGTCATAGGTGGGTCTTGTATGGTAAGTGTTAAGGAACCTCAGGTGACTGTTGCTTCCTACGAGGGGCCACTACGACCCTTAGTGTGACCTACAACTCATACTGGGTCCTTGTAGCAGAGAATAGAACCCACCTATGGTGCCTACAACCTTCCTACAAGATCCAAGGATCATGAAAAACAAAACTTAAACATCATTGAAGCAACATAAAATCATGAACACACAAGCAGCCTTAAACCTCACAATATAACAAGATTCCCCAATTTACATCCCAAGTTACCCCATGATACCAATCTCTAAACTCATTCACAACAACAACCATTCAACTCAAGGAAAATCAAAGAGAGTTTAAAGATAAGTGCGTATAAGAGCATCACGTTAAGACACATGACAACAAACCAAAACTCCAAACTTGCATGTTTTCAGCAGTTAGAAAATTGTATTCATGCATTACCCTCATATATTCCATATATTATCATCACATTCCACCAACAAAAATGATTACACCATTCACAATCATACAAAAGAATTTAGATTGACCCCATCCTAATTTCTCACATGTATAAGATCATTTTCTCATGGGTATACTCAAAATCCTCACTAGACACACAATCATATATTCCATATATAATAATCATAACATGAGAGTGTCATAATCAAATAAGAGACTTACCACTTGAGAGAGTGAAGAACTAGAAAAATGCAATGAGAAATCGAAAAAAGGGGGCCAAAAAAACCTAGTGAGTTGGTACCGAAAAATCTCGCGGGAAAGATGACGTGGATAGCTTTGATAGTGATCGAAACAGTGAATGGGGGCAGGGGTTTGTGAATTTCCGTCGAGTTAGGTAAAGGAAATGAATTAGGGGTCAAAATGAATTTTGACCCCTTTTTATATCAAACCAAGTTACCTTTTAAATTATGCATATCGGGTCTATGAAACCTCGACTACAAGTCATAGCGTGTCCTACGACTCATAGGTCCCAGTCTCATAGCAAACCCAAAACTTAGAAAAATTTTAGAATCCATACCTGAGCACTACAAACCCCACTTACGACTAATAGGTGACCCTACAAATTGTGAGGTTGGCTCGCAGTGTGTGTGCCAACTTCAATCAAACACCATTTTCCTCTACGAGGCATGATTATGAGTCATAGAGTGTGCTACGACTCGTAGGCCTGCTCGTAGAGGCTACTCCAAGTACAATTTTGCTCAAGCTTCAGCTCTTAATTTCGTCCTGTAATCCAAACCTCAAAATACAACAAACTTCCAAAACATCACAATTGGACCAATGTCTTTAAAATTTTAAAACAAACAACACATTACTACCTAAAAACTTTAATAACCAAACATACTTAAAACCAACTAAAAATTATCAAATATACTTGGGTTGCCTCCCAAGAAGCGCCTTGTTTAATGTCGTGGCTCGACTTTGTCATCTTGAGTATTCAAAATTTCTCGTGGGTTGATGGAGTCTCTCCTTTACTCCTCTGGCGTCTTATCTGATCTCTTTGCATATGCTCTAATCGTGTTGCAAGGTGTTCAACCCTGTCATCAAGTCTCTGTATTGTCATTGCTTGTTGGTCCACCTTATAATTGACTTTGAAGACATCAAACTTTATCTCCTATATAACCTTTTTTTGTTCAATATTTTTGGTAACCACTTGATCAACCATACACTCAATCCCTGAGAGTTTATCAGTGATACATTGTTGGTGTGGTAACCTAAGACAATTAGCTCCACTCTCCTTTCTTGTAACACTTGAAGTCCCTTCTGATGTATTAGTGGATGGCATTAGCTGTTTTTGCAGTGGCTGATACACTTGGGTGATCGCAAACAATTTATCCATGTATTCAATAATTTCATTGAATGACTGCCTCCAAAATGCCCAACACTTCCCTCCAAATAAGGCATCAACATGTCCCTGTTGTTCAGAGGTTAGGGCTCGATAGAAACTAACCGCCAATTCATCATCAGTCAAATAATGGTTCAGCTCTGTCCCCAAGCACTTCTTATACCTTTCCCAAGCTACCACCAAAGATTCTCCAGGCACCCGTTTAAAATTGCAGATGTTATCCTGTAGCTCTTGCTTGTTTTTCTCCTTGTAGAAGTTCATGAGGAAGACTATCTACACCTCCCCCCGGATAGAACAAACATCTAGTGCGAGAATTGACCACCATTCTGCCGCTTCACTCCCGAGAGTCATGGGAAATGTTTGGAGAGCCATGGCCTCCTAAGCAGGATGTCTTGTTCCAAGCGCTCCTCTCAACATTTGATTAAAATGTTGTAAATGAGTTTAGCGGTCTTCGGATTCTTGCCCATAGAACAAGACCCGTCTCTACAAGGTTTCCATCAGATCACTTGCGACGTAGAGCTTTTGTTTGGTCATGGCGCCAATCAACCAGTGTACAAATTAAACAACAAAATAAAAATAAAAATAAAAGTAAAATACAATAAAGTCTAAAAATTAACACTTGAACTAACTAATAGTAAAATCAAGTCAAAACTTAGTCATATTCCCCGGCAACGACGCCATAATTTTTTGATGATGTTCACGCTCCAATAAGAAAGTGGTCGCTGTCAGCAATTAAACTAACCGAAGGTTAGAGTCGAATCCATAGGGAATACAGGGCTTGACTATAAGAATTCACTATCAATCATTTCGAGTATTTATGACTAAAATCTCTAAATGGATGGAGGGGGGTTCGTGATTAAAAAACAAAAGTAAAAATAAACATTATGCTATTATACAGAGGAACACTCAAATTTAGGGACAACTTAGGAATTGTGTTCTCCATGGTTCGTTGACTCAATTACCCTAGACAACATGACTATAATTGGAAATTCGCATGCAGGATGGTAACTTAGGTTCTTCTAACCTCTTGTGAAGGTTAGAAGAATTTCACCATGACCGCATGGTCGGCAACCATGGCGTGCCAACTAAGCGTTACCCATTGTCACAGTCAACCTCCTTTTGGACAGGTTTGGTTGATTAGATGAGAACACATTAATCGAATCCTGTCATTTACTTTCCTTTTTTCTATTTGTCACTACCTTAGTCAGGATCGTGATAGTAGGCGGGGTTTGGTGTTGGCCACCACCAAACAACAATCAAAATGAAGAGAAATAAATAATACATGCAAAACCCAATCATAGA
>JAABOM020059367.1:0-12891 GCA_011800125.2 Solanum clarkiae
ATTTTTTTATGAAAAACATTGTTTAAAAATTATTAAAAATAAAAATATTTTTAATTTGAAAAACATTGTTTAAAAATTATTAAAACAAAAATAGAACTCGATTATTAATTTGACACCGTGGAGGGTAAAAATTTGGGTGTCAACACATATTATTTCAAATTTAACTCTACATTTTGGTTGTTTAATAAAAGGTTATAGTCCATAAATATTAGTAACTCTGGAAAAGCTTAAATCAAAATAAAATCAATACTAATATTGAATATTAGTTCTTTAGTTTTACCATTGGCTTAGACAATTAAAATAAATAGTCAAAATTTAATATTTATTTAATATTTAGTCAGGTAATTATATTTGTTAGACTTATCTTAGTATGATTTAGTACTTTTAAATTATTGTCATTTTTATTATGACTTATTTATTTGCAATATTTATTTTATGCGATTTCATTATTATATTGACAATAATATTGAATATTTGTCCTTTAGTTTTACCATTGGCTTAGATATTTAAAATAAATAATCTAATTTTAATTTTTTTTGAATATTTAGCCATGTAATTGTATTTGCTAGACTTATTTTAGTATGATTTAGTACTTTTAAATTATTATCATTTTTATTATGACTTATTTATTTGAATATTTTAGTTTCATACTCATGTCAGAATTTTTATTATTTTCTTAAAAAACATCTTAGATAATTATATATTTTGATAAGACTAAAAAAATATTTATATGTCAGTATGAATACTTTATCGAAAAACCTAAAAAAGGCCAAAATTGGAGAAACCCCAAAAAAAGCTAAGGTTGAAAAATCTGGCTTTTATTAATTTAGTTTAGTTTATTAATTTTCAAATCCGACGCAAATAATTTATTTTGATATTTAAAAAATTCGCATACACCCAATTCATGTAAACTCCTCACTTTGTTCATGCACATCCAAAGTATAGCGAATGCAAGTTTATGTGTTAATTAAGTAATGAAGATATTTATTATTATATAATAATTAATAATAAAGCATGGGTTGCAACTTACATACTTTAAAAGGCCATTTTTATTTTTAAATTTAAGTAGTTTAATTACATCATTGCTTATATATTCATTTTCATCAATATTATATCTCACAAAAAATAATGTATAAATTTTTCTCATAAATTAATACAAATGTTATTTAATATTGTTAACCAAACACCTAAATAGTTATTCAAAGATTATTTTCTTTCTTCTTATGCAGCCAACCAAGCAAATGAAGCAATAATATTCTATGCAAAATTTTATGCCGAAATTAGTTCCCCACTATAATAACCAAACAATTCTCACTACCAAAATAATTGAAATTAGCCAACTATGAATTTCATTCTTAATTTGCTGCTATTTCACTCATAACTAATAAAAATTTATCGCTAATTCGCAGTTTCACTATTTCAAAGTTTGTGGTAAAAAATATTCTTCAATTATACTCCAAACTTAAACTATATCCTTATATTATTATACTGAACAATAAACATTCCTCAATTATTCAAAAAATGACAAGATTCATCCTTTTATTATTTTTGTGGCAAAAAACATTCTTTAGCTATGTCTTAAACTTAAATTACATCCTTATTTTATTATAATGAACAGAAAAAATCCCCCAAATTATTCCAAAAATGGCAAAATTCATCCTTTTGTTAGTTTCTACCAATAGTTAACTGCTAAGCCTACAAATCTCTATTGAGATGATCTAATCTAATTGAGTTTCAAAGATCAATTAAACTGATACTTGAGTAACAAAAAGTGACATAAATTGACATAAAGAAAGTGTTAGAAATCATAACTAGTTAAAATATTTTTTTGTGTGATTTCTAACACTTTCTTTATATAAATTTAACTGGTTATGATTTTTAACTAGAAACTAACGAGAAGATGAATCTTGCATTTTTGAAATAACTGGGGAATGTTTTCTGTTCATTATAATAACATAAGGATGTAGTTTAAATTTGGGATATAGTTGAAGGATGTTTTTGACACAAAAATGACAAAAGGATGAATCTTGTCATTTTTGAAATAATTGAGGGATGTTTATTGTTTAGTATATAATAACATAAAAATATAGTTTAAATTAGGGTATAGTTGAAGAATGTTTATGACCACAAACTGTACTATTTCACTATAAATTTATCGTTACATCCTAGTTTTTAGTAGTGCCTTAAGGTTAAAGTTTCGTTTGATTACTAATTAAGAATAGAAAACTCAATATGTATTAGAATTAGCTTAGTTGGTTTTATATTTGCCAGTTGTTTTAATTGCTTTGTATAGAATTTAATACCTCAAATATAACGTTTGGTTATATTTTAACAATCCCATATAAGTAAAATATGCCTAAATTGTGATATACTCTATCTATTATTTTATATAAAATAAATAATAGAATAACTAATACATAAAAAATATATCTTACATTAGGGATGAACAAAGCCAAGTCTGAAGCCACACCAAGTTGCAAATCGAGCAAAAACTATAGAAAAAAATTCGATTAATGGTTTGATATTGAATAAAAAAAATTTGATTATACTTGACTGGGTTCGATTTTTTCTTTAAAAAGTAAACTCAAAACCAAATCAATGTGATACTATATATATAATTTTTAAAATTTATTTTATACATAAAAGTATTCACTCGATAAAACTCAAATATATAAATTAATTTGATTTATAGATTAAAAAATGTAACACGTTATTTAAAAAATTGGAAACTAACTGTGTCTATACACATCCCAATCGTGCACGACTTTTTTGCGTTAATCTAACTAACCGCCAATGGACACCTTTTTCTATTTGTACAACTGGAATTAGGGGTGAAGTAGGGTGCTGAAACATAAAATTAGGATGAGATTGAGGGGAGAGCTTGAAAACGACAATTATTCCTTTTTTCAACAGCATTAAATTAGTTTTATCTTCTCTCACCTCATTTTTCCAATTCACTTTCATCTTTTTTGTCATTTAGTTAAGCCTATAATGTTTTCTCTCATGTGATATGTCCCCGTGTTATACTATTATTTAGTAACATACTTTGTGCCGTGTAATTTCATACAAATCTCTATGTTTTATAATGAAAGCACGCAACTCAATCACTAATTAATTTAGGAGTCTGACGAGAGTAACTTATTCTAAATGCTTCAATATTTAATCATCAGGATACCTAATTTATTATCTACTGGGATTATGAAATATGCATGAGTACTACAAAATAATTAATCTACTCTATACTTTATTGAAATCGTGAATGCTTTTAGAAATCTTGTTTAAACTTTTTGACCTTCATTAAAATATTTTGCTTCAGATAAAATTATCTTTTCACTATTTTTCTTAATTTATTATTTTATTTTTTATTTAAAATAAAAATTTTCTACTGAAATAATTTTGTGTCTTTAAAAAGTACAAAAAAACAAGACCAAAAATACGCACAAAGAAAACGCCAGAAAACTCCCCTCCCCTCCAAAATAAAATAAAATAATAATAATAAAAAATTCTATTAACACTTGAATTCTAGGGGGGCACTTCTAAAATTGATTAATTTTATCTTTTATTAAATAAAATCTACAATTCTATTTAAAGAAGTCTTAAAATTTTACACTTATATATCACCTAGTTGTACTAACTAAGTGAGATGATTAAAAGATGAAAAGACAATTACAATTGGCCACACTAACAATAAGATCACCATGTGCATTTATGTTACTATCCAAATTTACATGATTGACATCAGACACGTGTCCAAATGAAGAAGATGTTCGTATGTTTTGGCATGTAATTACATAAATAACCCAAAAGGAACAAAATAAATACTAACATATATTCTATAATCTACTGCCTCAATGAGTGCGCCATTTTAATCCATTTCATGTCCACAACCTTGGATACATCTCTTGCAAGCAAAACGGTACACCAGACAAACATTTCAACATTTCTCATTCTAATCTTCGTTCCCTCCGTGAGAACGAAGAGGAAACACTAATTTTTATTTCATTGTAACAACTTTATTGAAGAACTTGATTGTTTAAAGATTGTATTTACTATATTCTATTTCTTAGATGAAGAAAAAGAGAAAAACAACATGACCTTCTGGTTTAGGGACCACGCAATTAAAAGAATTCTAAAAGGCACTTTTATAGGTTAAAAGCCACATTCCCAATAAGTTTTCACCAAACATATAAAAAGGTTTATGATATTTTCTTAATTAAAATGATCCTCATAGTAAAAGATATTTACTTTTAGCCCAAACAGTTTAATATTTTTAGATCATAAAATGAACTTCTTTAAATGACAAATATCTATCTATAAATATATTAATATGTGAATCTATAAAATCAAAATTACTAACAGTGCTTACTACATATTAACCTTTTTGTAAAAGGTTTCACCTTTGATCAAGACATTGTTCAATTTAGATTTTAGAGTCAGGAGAATAGGAGCAACAATCTAAACGGTTATCAAAGCAAACTCCTTCAACTTGACTATTTATTGACGAACAATATCTCATACTTCTTTAAATCGAAGACACCATAAACAAGCACATAACTAATTCATTGAATTTGGAAAAATGTTGGCACAAATTTTTCAATGCTCGAACCTTTTCTTAAATTTTTCTTCTTTCAATATTTTATAAAATTCATAAAGCAACTTGATGTTATGAAGTTTTGATGATTTAACAAACCATGAGAATAGATGAAGGACTTGATCCCATGAGTGTTGTGAACCTGAAAGCATCACCCAACAAATAGTACACTGCACAGTGTCAATTCGTTATTTGTTGATGCATGTCTACCTGCTCTGCAGCAACTGTCTAGCCAATGAAATTTTTTCAAATATTGTTGATGAAGAATGTTTGAGGATTTCTACACACATTGAATAAGTATTCTTGGTGAGGCTTTCGAATAGTACATTAGAAAGATCAGAATTGTTCTTGCTTTATGTTCTTTGTTCTTATAGGTGCTTGCATCTTGTAAATTGATTCCCATTCTATAAATGGATTAGATATTGAGCAAGCCTTTGTTCCTTAGCTAAGGTAAGTGTTGAAGTCTAGATTGGCTAGAGTTAGTCCATTTAATTGGTAGCGGAGTAGCTACTTAGTTTGCTTGAACCTGTGGTAGAGTTATCACAGTGAAGGGGAAGGGATTTAGAGCTAACTTCCTTGATTGCAAGAGTTTGTAATCGAGAACTTCGCTCCTTTGAGTTTATATAGTTGGATTGAAATCCTATGAGTATACGTCGTGGTTTTCTCCTCTCTTGAGCAAGGGGGTTTCCACGTACAATAGCTTGGGTGATTTTACTCTGTCACTTTACTCTTTTCATTGTTTTTTATTGACTATTGTTTTGACGAGGGACCAGGTCCTCAGACACTAAGTGACGCGTGCGTTCCATCAATTGGTATCAAATCAAGGGCTCTATAAAAGACTAACATCTAGAGGGGATCCTCAAGAAGAAATGACAGCTCCACTGAATCTAGAAGAGGGTCAGTTATCTATTAGGCCTCCTCGCTTTAATGAGAAATTTTATAGTTGGTGGAACACTCGTATAATGACTTTCTTTCTCATGGATAAAGATAGTGAGTTGTGGGACATTATGCTTGATAGCCCTCATTTGCCTACTCTGGAGGTGAAAAATGGAGAAATCACTGAACTAGTCCCCAAAGACTAGACAACAATACACTGATGAGGGTAGAAAGAAGATTGTAAAGAACAAGGTAAAGAAGTTGTTGGTTTGTGTATTGGGGCTGAATAATATAATTGAATCTATACTTGTGAGTCAATTATGGAGATTTGGGATTGCTTGCATATAACTTATGAAGATACAGAGCAAGTGAATGAGTCTAAGGTAGCTATGCTCACTACTTAGTATGAGAATTTCACCATGAAAGAAGGAGAATCCATTCATGATATCTATACCAGGTTCTCATTCATTATCAATGAACTTAAATGCTCGGAGGAACTTATTCACCCTAATAAGCAAGTAAGGAAGATCCTCAGAATTCTCCCTAAGTCTTGGGCTAGTAAGGTTGATGCAATCACTAAGGCCAAGGATCTGAAAGTGCTGACTATAGATGCTTTGATGGGTAATCTCCAAACTCATGAGTTGAATAGAACAAATGATGTTGCCAAGAAGGAAAAATCATTAGCTCTATGAAACAACCCCGAAAAGTGCCCGAAAACGTGCCTCAGAATGCCAAGAATTTTAAATTCCATATATCTCAAAATTCATTTGCTATTTCAGAAATCCGACTTCATATTCTTATTCAGGGGGGTCAAAATTAGGTGAAAAGGGTCTAACCTCTATTTAAGAGCGAAAGATTAACAATTATAAATTTTTAAGTGGCGAATTCCAGTGAGGTCTGTGCGATGGAGGCGCGATGCGCCAGTAGCCAATTTTAGTGTATTTTTTTTAGTTCGTCCAAAATTTTCTAAGTGTTGCGTTGTGACTGTTTTGCTATGTTTTTGAGTTATAAATCTTTGATCTATTGTAAGATTTGAGAAGGGGTTTTGATGTATATTTCTTGAGGGTATTGCAAGGTGTTGATTGATGGCTTTACAATGGATTTTATTGCATGTTTTCATCTCTAGTTTGCATGGTTTTATACTACCACTTCACACCCTCTAAGTGTTTGATAAAATGTCCGGATGTGGTTTCTTGAGAAGTTGAAGGTCCAAAACATGAGATATGATATAAATAACTATATGATGATGAAATGAGCTTATGTATATGATATACTCTATATAAAGAGTTGCATTAGACCATACCCGATCCAGAGGGACAAGAATTCGGGTAACCATGTTGAGGGTTTGTACTCATCAACCATGTCAGGGGTTTACACTTCGCCACTATATTGATAAGATGTGATTATCATCAACCATGTGAGGGGTTTATAGCACACAACCACCAAGGAGTTTGTACCTTGAATAGCTAGCTTCGTCTCTTCTACACATATGATATCCTATATGAGCATGAGTTACTTAAGCATGTTTTACGTAAGTATGATCATACATGCCATCTTATTATATTATGCCTATTGCTTAATATTATGCATTTTGATTATGATGTCTATCTATTGCATTGCATCCTACATACTTAATGTACATTCAAACGTACTAACACATACTCTTGCCTACATGATATCACCATGTAGGAACCGGAGCACAAGTTGATCATCCTTCTCCACGTGGCTACTTCGGTGCTACTAAAGCTAGTTGGTGAGTCCTCCACTTCGGGGACCTTAGTATACTCTCTCTCTTATTATGTATTGAGACACTTTTCTTTATGTTCTATTTAACTATGAGGGTGAGCCTGGTTGCTTTGTCTTGGACCCCGCTCTTATCTATGTAGTAAAGGTGGTTATTGGACATTTTATGTATCTATGATATGAGTTGACTCTTGTCTCTTGACTATGATGATATGGAAGTGCTTTTCCTTAGCCCCGATTTCCCCATTCTTTTATCTCTTGATGCTTGATTTATTGTTTTCACGACCAAGGATGTGTAATGATGCTCTAAGAGGCTTGTTTGGGGTCCCTTCGGGTTCCCTTTACGCCGTGTCACGTCTAGACCCTAGGCTTGGGTCATGAAAAGCTTGATGTCAGAGCATTAGGTTGATAGATCCTCGAAGGCTAACACTTCGCGTCGATTAGAGTCCTATTCATGGTTGGGAAGCGTGCCATGACTATGAATAGGAGGCTATGAGATGTTTTAGGAAATGTTTCCCTTCTTAATGTTCTATGTTGTGCTATAGAGTTGTACTGAGTTTTCCCCCCAACAATTGTTTTTTTCTATACTAGATCATGCCAAACACTCGAGGACAAAGGGCTCAAACTCCCCCGAGGAGCAACCTACCAATGGTGAGCTCCGGGATGCTTCACTATGATTGCCCAAGTGGTGGCCAACCAAGTCAATCAAGGGGGCCCGAGCCCCTTATGGTACTATCCTGGTAGCTAGGGTAAGAGACTTCATGAGGATGAATCCTCCAATTTTCTATATGTTAAAGGTGAATGAAGATCCATAAGAGTTCATTGATGAGGTCTACAAAATCTTAAATATCATAGGTGTGGGGCCTAATGAAAAGGTAGAGTTGGCGGCGTACTAACTCAAAGGGGTAGCTCAAATATAGTATGATCAATAGAAGGGTCAGAAAGGGGTTGGTAATGTAGTGCTTTGGGAGGAGCTCAAATTGGCTTTCCTTAATCTGTTTTTCCCTCTTGAGCTTAGGAAAGCAAAGTTGGTAGAGTTTATGAACTTGAAATAAGGTGCAATGAGTGTGAAGGAGTGTGCCCTCAAGTTTAATCAACTTTCAAAGTATGCTCCTTATTTGGTGGTCGATCCTAGATCTAGGATGAATAAGTTCGTGATGGGGGTCTCCCGCTTGGTAAGTGAAGAATGTCGGTCCGCCATGCTAATTAGTGACATGGACTTGTCTCGGTTGATGACCTATGCCAAGAAAATGGAGGAGGAGAAATTGAGGAAGAAAAGGCCGCATGAGGCCAAGAGCGCCCGGTTTGAGAGTAAATTCCAAAAGGGTGCCAAATTTTGTCAAGAGGGTCTCCTCATGTGACTAATAGGGGGTTTGCCAATGACATTCCTAGGCCTCAAGGTGTTGGTGGGATGGCTCCTATTGATATGTGCCCTAAATGTGGAAGGAGCCATAGAGGCCCATGTTTGAAGGGTTCTCATGCATGCTATGAATGTGGGGAGCTTAGTCCCAAGAAGGTAGATGTCCACAAAATTGTAGCAAGGTACGGGGTGCTAATGTGGTCCCATTGGGGAGAGGTGGTCCTCAAGGTGGTGCCCCAAGGCACAATCGAATTTATTCTCTACATGGAAGGAAAGGGGTTGGTGAGGTCCTCGATGTTGTTACCGGTATATTGAAAATCTTTAACTTTGATGTGTATGCTTTGATTGATCCGAGTGCCACTCTTTCCTTTGTTACTCCTCTTGTTGCTAAAAAGTTCCATGTTGTCCCCGAGTTGTTGCATGGGTCATATGAAGTGGCTACTCCTATTGGTGCCTCTGTTGTTGCTAGGAAAGCTTATAGAAGTTTTCCTATTTGCATAAGTTGGTACCTTGTGATCTTGTTGAATTAGACATGGTAGATTTTTGATATCATACTTGGGATGGATTGGTTGCATGCCTACTATGCTTCTATTGATTGTAGAACCCGTAGGGTCAAGTTTCAATTTCCTATGAACCCGTCCTTGAGTGAGAAAGTTAAGATGTGGTGGTCAAGGGTAGATTCATTTCATGCATTAAAGCCCATAAGTTGATTTCTAGGGGGTGTTTGTATCATCTTGTGAGGGTTAAAGATGTGGAGTCCAAAGTCCCTTCCATAGAGTCGATTTCAGTTGTAAATGAATTTCTTGATGTCTTCCCAAATGACCTTCTCGATGTCCCTCCCGAGAGGGAGATAGATTTTAGCATAGATCTCCTTCTCGACACTCAACCTATCTCCATTCCCCCTTACCTTATGGCCCCGGAGGAGTTGAAAGAGTTAATTGAAAAATTTGTTCTAGAAGGAATTTATTAGACCTAGTCAATCCCCTTGGGGTGCCATAGTGTTATTTGAGAAAAAGAAGGATGGGCCACTTAGAATGTGTATTGACTATCGACAACTCAATAGGGTCACTATAAAGAATAAATATCCTCTTCCAAGAATTGATGACTTGTTTGACCAATTGCAAGGGGCTAGATTCTTCTCTAAGATTGATCTTCGGTCCGGGTATCATCAAATGAGGGTGAGGGAGTGTGATATTCCTAAGACGGCCTTTCGGACTAGATATGGGCATTATGAATTTGTTGTGATGTCGTGTGGGTTGACCAATGCACCGACCATCTTCATGGACCTAATGAATAGGGTCTTTAAACCTTACCTTGATTCCTTGGTTGTGGTTTTCATTGATGATATTTTGATCTATTCACATAGTAGGGAGGAGCATATGGGTCATTTAAGGGTGGTGTTGCAAAGATTGAGGGATGAGAAATTGCATGCTGAATATGATAAGTGTAAATTATGGTTGAATAAGGTTGCATTCTTGGGTCATGTGGTATCGGGAAATGGTATAAAAGTGGATCCTAAGAAAATCAATGTGATTAGGAACTGGCCTAGACCATTGACCCCATCGGATATTAGGAGCTTCTTGGGCCTTGCGGGTTTCTATAGAAGATTTGTGAATCGGTTCTCCTCTATTGCTTCCCCTATAACCAAATTAACTCAAAAGATGGTTAAGTTTGTGGGACCGATGAATGTGAGAGAAGCTTTCAAACATTGAAGGATAGGCTTGTGTCTGCTCCTATATTATCACTACTGGATGGCCTTTAGGGTTTTGTTGTGTATTATGATGCATCTAGAGTTGGTTTGGGTTTTGTACTAATGCAAAATGATAAGGTAACAGTCTATGCATCTAAACAACTCAAAGTGCATGAAATGAATTTCCCTACCCATGATCTAGAGTTACACGCCATTGTGTTTGCATTAAAGATTTGGCGTCATTATTTTTATGGGGTGCATGTGGATGTCGTTATCGATCATAAGAGCCTCCAATATGTCTTCACTCAAAAAGATCTCAACTTGAGACAAGAAGGTGGCTAGAACTTATCAAAGATTATGACATGAGTGTGCATCATCATCCGGATAAGGCAAATTTGGTGGCAGATGCTTTGAGTCGGGTGTCCATAGGTAGCCTAGCTCATGTTGATGGTCATGATAGGGAAATGGCTAGGGAGGTGCATAGATTGGCTGATTAAGGGTTAGGTTGGAAGAGGTTAGCAAAGATGGTGTGGTTGTTGTTGATGGGTCTAAGTCTTCATTGGTTGATGAGGTGATAGAAAAACTAGATCTTGACTCCTCCTTGCTTGAATTGAAGGCCTTGGTGAAAGAGGGCAAAGTAGAGGTTTTCTTCTAAGGGGGAGATGGTGACCTTAGGTACCAAGGTAGATTGTGTGTGCCTTGTGTTGATGGTTTGAGGGAGAAAATCCTTGATGAGGCCTATAATTCTCCTTATTTTGTCCACCCCAGTTCCACCAAAATGTAATAGAGACTTGAGAGATGTGTATTGGTGGGGAGGCATGAAGAGGGACATTGCCAAATTCTGTTCCGATTGCCACAGTTGTCAATAAGTAAAAGCCGAACATCAAAGGCTGGGTGGCCTAACCCAAGATATAAAGATTCCCACTTGGAAGTGGGAGGTTATTAATATGGATTTTACAGTTGAGTTGCCCAAGACTAGAAAAAGTTTCTGATTCCATTTCGGTGGTGATTGATAGTATGACGAAATCGGCTCACTTTCCACCGATTAAGACCACATATGGGGCTAAAGAGTATGCACGGTTGTACACCCATGAGTTAGTGAGGTTGCATGGGGTTCCTTTGTCCATCACATCGGATCGTGGTTTACAATTCACTTCACACTTTTGGAGGTCCTTTCAAAGGGGTCTTGGTACAAAAGTCCACCTTAGTACGACCTTCCACCCTCAATCAGATGGCCAAGCCGAAAGAACCATTCAAAAACTTGAGGATATGCTAAGGGCTTGTCTATTGAAGTTGAGGGATAGTTGGGATGACCATCTTCCTTTGATTGAGTTTGCCTACAATAATAGCTATCACTCTAGCATCAGTATGACTCCTACTGATGCTCTTTATGGGAGACATTGTAGATCATCGATTGGTTAGTTTGAGGTTGGAGTGGTGGCTTTACTAGAGCCGGATCTGGTCATGGAGGCTCTTGAGAAGGTTAGTATGATTAGGGAAAGGTTGAAAATAACCCAAAGTTGTCAAAAATCTTATGCCCATGTGAGAAGAAGGGACCTTGAATTCAAAGTGGGTGATTGAGTTTATTTGAAGGTTTCTCTAATGAAAGGTGTGGTCCGTTTTGGTAAAAAGGAATAATTGAGTCCAGGATATGTTGGTCCTTATGAATTGATAAAGAGGGTTGGCAAGGTAGCTTATAAGTTGAAGTTGCCTGGTGAAATAAATTTGGTTCAACCGGTGTTCCATGTCTCTATGTTGAGAAAATGTGCTGGTGATCCTAAAGCTGTTATGCCTCTTGATGTTGTGGGCGTTATTGAGGATAGCTTGGCTTATGAGGATGTTTCGGTTCAAATCCTAGATAGGCAAGTGAAGAGATTGAGGAACAAGGAGATGACATCCGTTAAGGTCCTTTGGAGGAATCAACAAATCGAAAGTGCTACTTGGGAAGCTGAAGCGGACATGCAAAAGTAGTATCCTTATCTTTTTCACTCCACTCAAGCCTACGACACTAATTCTAAGTCCTCTATGTGACTTGAAATATTATGTTTTAGCCCCTATGTCATCATATGCGTTTATGTTTAAGTTGGCAAGTTATGATGATTTTACACGTATGCTGAGATTTTAAAAATGGTGTTTTAAATGTGATGTTGCATTCTTGTTGGGGCTGATGTGTTTAATATCATTCTGGTCTCGTATATTTCTTTTACATTGGGGGACGAATATTCCCAAGGAAGAGATATTGAAACGACCCGAAAATTACCCGAAAACGTGCCTCGGGATGCCCGAAACTTTAAATACCATATATCTCAAAATTTGTTTGTTATTTCAAAAATCCAACTTTGTATTCTTTTTCAGGGGGTCAAAATTAGGTGAAGAAGGGTCTAATCTCGATTCAAGTTCGAAAGAGTAGTAATTATAAATTTTTAAGTGGCGAAATGTAGGCATACAATATGCTTTAGTACGTTCGAATATACTAAGTATGTAGGATGTAATGCAACTAGACATAAGCCAATATAGTCAAAATGCATAATTATAAGCAATGGATAAATATAATATCATGGTGATGTGGGGGATTGCGACCCGTTCGAAGTGGAGGAGGTAAATCTAGCTATGAGTAAGATGAAGAGGGGG
>JAABOM020059368.1:0-12890 GCA_011800125.2 Solanum clarkiae
CCATTGACCAATTAGGTCCCAAACTTTTCTATTTTAATCCAATTAAGGACTTCCGACTTTAACTAAATTTTTACCCGGAAAGTTCACTTGATTCTATACTCATGCACCATAAGTTAGTAAAATTTAAAATACACCTCAATCACAATAATTTTTCCGAATAAGCAATTGACCCCCATTTAGATAATTACGGGGTCTAACAATAAGCCTATATACACATATATATAGATAACACCCCACACTTGTACCAATCCTACTTAAACACACAGATAACTTTTTTCCAATTAATCACTTAAGGACCACATTAACGGAAATGCCACATTTGGTCCCAAACTTTACCAACTCGAGCCAATTAAGGACTCACGAATTTCTAACTTACGGGTTCTAACACTTATCTTTCACTTTGCCCTAAACTTCATCATTCTACCACCAATCTCCCTGACATCCACCAAAGGTCTTTCTCGAAACCCCTAGTACCTGGTAGCTACCTTTCTAATGCAACCAGCAGTAGTGTCTCACATATTATTCACATTTCTTCCACTACTCCAAGCTTTTAAGTTTCTCAACTTTTCTTCCATCTCTCGAGAGAGGGCAAGAGTAAGACCTCTGTTGACACCTAATTTTTGTCCAACACTTTCAAAAATTCACACTTTTTTTGTTGAATTGTTAATAGTTTAAAATACATTTTTAGATGATTTTAGATTAACTTTCATAATTATTCTTATTTTTTTAGATGTTAGAATTTGAGTCAATTTGTGGTTCAATTAAATTCCCAACCCAATTTCATTTTAATTCAATTTAAATACCTATTTTTAATTCGGATCTGACCTGCCTTATTCAAATCTCAACCCTTCAATCCTACGGTTGAGATCAAACCATCATTCTTCCCATATATATCAAAAACCTCCTTATTCTTCCATCTCCCTCAACTCCATTCCTCTCCACTCCTCACCATCCTCAATGACCACCTCTTCTTCCCTTCTCCTTCTCCTTCTCTCCCTTTCCTCCATTTCCATCACCCATGGTAACCCCAGACCCACCTGAACTCATTGGGAAAAACACCAGAAATGAGCCCATTTTCCTCCTTTGATAGAACTCCGAGCTCGAGTTGCAACTCATGACGACAAGGCGAAAACAACGGGATCTGGCAAAAAATCTCTCGCCAACACAACCAGTTTCATATTCCAAGCTCTGTTTGTCTTCTTCCTCTAATGGCATTTTATTATTCTACTTATTTTTAAGAAATACAGTGATATATTTTTTGATGTTCGTTTTTTTAAAAAAAGTTACTTTAATTGAGTTATTGTTTATTTGAATTTTTTTACTTGACTTTTTTTGTTTGGAAATGCTACGGTGAGCTACATCTATACTTATTTGTTAATCATTCTTTATTGTTATTGCTTTTAAAATTATTAATTTATCAGTTTCATTATGACTATAGGATAATTTTGTTTGTTGTTGCCTTGATTTTATTATTTGATTGTTGATCATTTTTGTTAGTTTTTGTGTAAGCTACTACCTTTATATTTATTGTTATTGTTTAGTTGTTAGCTTTAGGATGGCTTTGTGTTAGTTGGACAATATTTTTGAGCAGTCTTGGGTTTTGAGCAATTTTAGATAGTGTACATTGTTTGTTAAATTTGGCTGATGATGAATCTATCCGTTGAATTTCGAGACCTCCTCATTTAAAAAAGACAGAAAAATATGGAGCCAAAGATTGACTATTTTTTGGCCTTGGAGTATGATGGAATAAAGCAAAATGGCTCTTTAAACTATCTGCATTTTTTTTATTTGTGAAGTAGCAGTTAGTCAATGCAACTTTCGACGCTCCTCATGGGTCATCTGGAAACAGCCGCTTTATGTTGTTAAACATAGGGGTTAGGTTGCATACATCCGACCCCCCCTCACCCCGCAATAAGCGGGAGCCTTTTGAGCCACTGGGGTATGTTGTTGTTGTTGTTTGCTTTGATGAATTTTGTTTTCGTTGTAAGTTTTAGCTTTATGTTGGTTTTGTGCTCTCTGCATCTTTGTCTCTCTTTGCCTCTGTTTTACATATGTATGTTATTTCTTCTTTGTTTGTAAAGATTAGTCTCATTTGGTTTTATATTATTTTAATATATTATGGTAAAAGTGTTATAGTTAAAGTAATTTTAATATCCAGTGATCGTTGTTTCTTAGCAATTATTGTGTAGGATAAATATTGTCATTTTTTATTATTTATCAGTATTTTCAATTATATATTAAATTTGGCTGACGACGAATTTATCCATCGAATTTCGAGGTTTCCTCATTCAAAAAGATAAAAAAACTTATGTTTATATTCATATTTGTTACATGTTAAAATTCAAGTTTTCTAGTTTAAGTTCATTATTTGCTAAACCTGGCTAAGGAAAAATATATCCGTCGGATTTCGAGGCTTTCCCATTTAAAAAGACGAACCAAACACAAATTAGGTTCATGTTTATAACGTGTTAAAAATTAAAATTTTAGTTATGAGTTATTCAAAATTAAGTAGTTCATAATTGAATTAATTATTTTGCTTAGTTAAGTTTAAAGAAGCTCATTAATTGATAGAATTTAATTCGTCGTGTATTTTAAATTAAATTCAACCGCGTGTTTTCTTGGCCCCACGTATTATTCGACCCCACGTGTTTTCCCTTTTTTACTTTTCTTTTTTCTTTTTTTACTTTAACTTTTCTTTTTATCTTTTTGATTTTTTTTCTTTAAATGGGACCCACATATTCGTACATTCTTTTCAAAATTGGCTGATGAAGAAATTACCGTTGATTTCCAAGGTCTTCCGCGTATATAAGATGGATGCTATCTTTAATTATCGTTTTTACTTTTTTTATTATTCATTATTATATATATTATTGATGTTAGGCAAATACTATGATATTCCTCATATCATTATTTATTTAATTATTTATATATATTTTGTGATCGTTGGTCCATCAATCTCCGATGGAGCCAAAGATTCACTATTTTTTTGGCTTTGGGATATGATGGAATAAAGCAAAATGGCTGTTTAAACTGTCTGCGCTTCTTTCAATTATGAAGTAGCCGTTAGTCAATGCAACTTTCGACGCTTATCATGGGTCATCCAGAAACAGTCGCGCTATGTTTTTAAACATAGGGGTTAGGCTGCTTACATCCGACCCCCCTTACCCCGCAATGGACGGGAGCCTTTGAGGCATTAGGGTAATGTTTTTGTTGTTGTTTGTATATTTTGTGATCATTATACTTATGTTATGTTGTGTATCTCCTTCTCAATTTGAAAAGAATGAGTTCAGCTAGGACCCACAGTAGTGGATTCTAAAAGGTGCTAATACCTTCCTTTCGGAATAACTTGAACCCTTACCTGAAATTTTTGATTCGCAGACTATTTTGTAAATACTCAATTGGTTTTCTAATTATCCTTAAAATTAGGTGGCGACTCCCAAAAACCTAAAATCAAATTTTCTTTCCTAAAAGTCAAATATTTTCTTTATGAATTCTTTTAATTATATTTCTTATGAGTTGTCATGATGTTGTGCCTTTGGGATGTCAACAGAATGACGACTCTGCTGGGAATATTTTGAGGTTCTAACCATTATGAGTTCGTTTTTTCAAATTGAGGAGGATTCTATTTTATTTATTTATTTTGTATTATATCACATGCGTATATATTGTTATTTATATGTCTATATTGCTTATATTTATTCATTATTTGTTTATTTACATGTACATTATCATTGCATTCATGACATGTTTCATTGACATTGATGTTATGTATTAAAAAGAATGGTTTTGCGAACCCGCAGCTGGTTTTCTTTTATACATTTGACCCCTTTTTGGAATAAGTGACAATTTGGTTCATGATGTGTCCAAGGGTTGCCATAAGTTCCAATCCAAGTTGTCCACTTGGGATCTTAGTTTGTTAAAAGCGTGTTTTATCTTATACATTGTGTTGATTGTTTGTCTGTTGTATTTATGTATTTATTTATTCATTCATTATTTGTGTAGTGTCATTTGTATTCGTGGCATAATTTTCGCCAAACGGCAAATAGTTTGCATTAGGAATAAGGGCGGTTACGTGGTTATATGCAGCCGTCCCTTCAAAATAAACCTCTTTCTATTTTTTTGAAGTGGTAAATGAGAAGTTGGTTCGCGGTCGTCCAACGCCATTTATTATTTCACCTTGTAGTTTGTCCAACTCGAGTGTCAGGTCTTTTGAATCCCACTTTTAGTAAACCTAGGTTAGAGTAGAACCAAATCCCTTATTTAGGTGCATTTGCGTATAAATATTGCACTATTTGTTCCATTCATGTTTATTTGATATTGTGTAAATACATATATTTTGTTTCAAATGTGAATTTGCTAGTTATAATCAGTTTGAACTACATTTAGCCTTATTCTTATTTTAACGGGATACATAGGCACGGTAATGGCTCGTTCATATTTACCGTAAAAGTTTCCTGTTCATCACAATAAAAAACGGGGCAATTTTTTTATAATGTTAAAAAAGAGAAGAGATTTCTTGTGTAAATATATATTTTTTTGTGTAAATATGTAGGCGTCAAAATGGCTCGTCATATTCCCTGTAAGTTTTTCATTTTATTACTTTAGAAACAGAGACAGTTTTTTTTAGGTTAAAGTTTGTTGAAGTTGAAACACAGACAGAATTTTTGAGGACTCATTTTTTGAGAAGTCCTCAAGAATAGAGGCGTGCATCGGTCGGTTCGGTTTATTGATTTTTAGTTTTTAAATATGCCAAACCAATAAGATAATTTTTATCGATTTTTGATTTATCGGTCTTAAGTCCTTAACGGTTCGATTTTCGATTTATCCGATAAGAATGATAATGAGAATTTGCATTAACAAAACCAGATAGAGTACAAAAACTATGTTTACGAACTTGCAAAAGCTATAATTAGTTGAGTACAAATTAAAATACTAAAGCGAATAACTGATCACTTAGGTACTATAAAGATTAAAATATGTAAACTATTGTTATAGTGTCCTATTACTATTGAATTACTAATATTTAATATTTATGAAGGGGTAAAATAGTAAATTACTATAATCTTATTGGGTTATCGATTTACCCAATAACACAATAGTAAAAATCGATATCGTACCGATAACCCAACAATTTTTTTTCAAAATCATTAAAAACTTGATAACTTAATAACCCAATAATAATAAACCAATAACGTTTTTTTCAGTTTGATTTATTGGTCAGTTCGTTTTTGCACACCACTACTAAAAAAATATACCCAAATTGCACTCAAATGCTAGATTTGCAAGACACTAACTGAGTTTGTGCATATTCTAATTTTCGTATGTTATTTTATATTCAGTAGGTGGTTTTCACTTTGTTTATCCTATATTTTTTGAGAAAAAAAGAATTTTTTGATATTAATTTGAGTAGTTTGTCTTTAGTGTGATTCAATGATTTTTTTATTATTTATTTTTATTTTATTGTTTTTGTTATTTTTCTTTCAAAAAAATATACATTTAAAAAAAAACACTATACATTTTATATTATATCTTCACGAACTACGCACACCTGATTCTCATTTATTTGAGATACATAGGCAACCTTTTTTGGGTTTGGTATTATTTTAAAAAAGAAAAATGTCAAAAAATAATTTTGTGCACATATTTTTAGAAGTCATATCTTTGATTCAATTGGGACCATTACAGTTAGAAACATACAAATATTTGACAAGATGAAAATGATTGATTTGTGGTAAACCTATAGATTCTTTTGTTCCTCTCATTAAATTTTTGTGATACTTGAAAAATCTCTTCAAGCATTCAAGGTAAAAATAAAACCAACTTCATAGTTTCAAGTGCATTGTGTGGTGAACATTAGATTAAAATTCAATTGCATTGCATTGTTGATCTAGAACTTGGACTGAATGTATGTTGAGGCAAAATTCTGAGTAATATTTGGTTTGAGAAAGGATCATAGGCCTTCTTTGAATCGTTTATGCCTTTCAAAGCCTACCAAATGACATTAATCCTTAATTTCTCCGACTTTGAGCTTGAAACCTTTTTCTTTGGATAACCACCATATTGCAGCCACTATCCTTCTAAGTGCTTACATGTACTATCTCTCTCTTGGCCAACCTTCTTGAGCGCACTCGAAAATGTGCAAATAACAAGAAAAGATTTGAATTTGAAATTGTTACAGGCAAATGATGCAGAATCTCATAGTTAAGGAATACAAAGCTGATTTTTAGAGACAGAAAAAGGAAAAAGATTAAGAAGAGGAAAAAAAGGGGTTGTTGAAAAATAAGAAAAGACAAAAGTACCCCCACATTGAAACGCCCCAAAAACGTGCTTCGGAATTGTCCATAATTATAGTTTTCATATATCACAAAATGCATATGTGATATTGAAAATCCGACTTCATACTCTTGATTAGGGGACAAAATTGAGTGGGGAATGGGTATAAACTGGATTTTAGAAAACCCGTAGTGAAAAATGATTTTCTCCAAAATTTCAATTTTCATAGGACATCCGCGATGCTTCCACCACATATACTTGTCACGGAGGTGTGTTCGCACTTCCTTAGTTTTTCCTGTTCATCCTAAGACATTAGGGTCTTGGCCCCATACTCTTTTAAGCGTAAAAACACCTATACATAATAATTTTTCAACTCTATATCACTCAAGACACTCTCAAAATCCTCTCCAAGACTTAACCTAATATTTCATCCAAATTTAAGTATCTCAAGCTTAATTCCGGATCTCAATAACTCCATTGAAGCTTCAAGTCTCCTTCAAGTCTCCACCGAGGAATCCCTAAATTTAGGTATGTGGGTTTCAACCATTAGGTCCTTTCACCCATGGTATCCAATCTTCCTATCTTATAAAAATTACATGTTTTCAAGTTATATTATCTATGGATATCTTTTATTATGGATTATAAGCGTGAAATATGTTGGCGTTTTATGAAATGTTGATTAAATATGCATGTCTATCTATTTCAAACTTATACTATGAATTGATTTTGTCTATTGAGACTATGTATGTTTTGAGCTATGAAACTATGATCTATTATGAGATTTGATGATGGATTTTAAGGTATTTTATATGATGGTTTTACTATGTGTTGGTGGGTTGATTTACATTGAGTTTTCTCGTATTATTTCACTCTTAAATTGCATGACTTTAAACTAGCATTGTACACCCACCAAGTGTTTGATAAAATGTCTTTTCAAGCATTCTTAAAGTTATTGATGATCTATTGCATGACTTTACTAGTCTCGGTTGTTGATTAGTTATTGAGTTCTTATGCTAAGGTTTATGCTCTTACGGATTGTAAAGCCTACTAGATGAGGTTATGAACTATGTTATATGCCTCACCCTCTAGTGCAAGACCAATTTCTACGTGAAGGGGTTATGAACTGTGTTATGCCTCACCCACATGTATAAATCAATACTACTTACTATCTTATATCTACGTGAAGGAGTTATGAACTATGTTGTACACCTTACCCTCATGTATGATGTGATGTTATGCAATATCTTATACTTATATGTACACCTTACCTCATGTATGATATGATGTTATGCAATATCTTATACTCATATGAAGGGGTTATGAACTATATGATACGCCTCATCCTCATATGCTATTCAATGTTATGTACTCACGTGTAGGGGTTATGAACTATATGGTACGCCTCACCTTCATGTGCAATTCATTATTTTGTACTATCTCTTGCTTACATGCAGGGGTTATGACCTATGCTTCCCTACCCTCATGTACTACCCATTGATTACATGTAGGTGTTATAACTTATGCTATTTCTCTACCCTCACGTACTACCCATTACCTTCTAGAAGGGGTTATGACCTGTGTTTTATCCCTCACCCTCTAGTACAAGGTAGTTGGATGATCTATTTATGTTACTTTATGTTGTTAAATAAGATATGGAAGTACGGTTATCCTTAAGTATGTTTCATACTACGCATTGATTATACATGACATATTGAACTTATGTTTATTAATTATGATTAAGCATCTTGTTATTATGGCTCATGATTCTTATTTGTCACGTCCCGAACCTAGGGCCTAGACGTGACCGACGAATGAGGGACCTGAAGGAACCCCAAACAAGCCTCAGAGCATATCATTACACATCCTTGGTCGCGGAAGAAACTAAAATGACAATAAGAGATAAGCATGAACAAGGGGAATCGAGTCTAAGGTAAGGAGTTAAACACTTGAATAACATAAATGAGTCAAAGCTCAAGCGTAATATATAAATTTTCCAACAACACCTCTAGACATGGAACTTAGCGGCGGCCAAGATAAACAACCGTGATCACCCTCACAGTCATAAGTATTCCAAAATATACAAGATGTAGTCTGAACATAAGCATGAAAGAAGATATATATTGTCCCTGGACATGAGGATTCATCAAAATCTAACTTGAGCAATCCGTCTAGCCACGAGGAGAATCAATAGGGGCTCTGATTCCTACATGGTAACATCATGTAGGCATAGAGTATGCATTAGTACGTTTGACTGTACTAAGTATGCGGGGTGCAATGTATGCAACTTCCCAAAACCTGCATATGATGTTAGATGACAAGGCACATAATATAGAAAATGTTGAATATCAAAGAATGTAATATACGAGATGCTATGAAAGTCATGATGCATGAAATGCAAATGATGCGCTTATATATATTGGGTATGTGACCTCAATTGACATAAGTAAGACCAAGCGGGCTATTACTTGGATTCCCGATGAAATCCCCTCATCAGTAAAGAGGTGATCTACTTGCTAAGGGTAGACCATACTTCACCTTACAACACAACTTCGTCTTCGTATGAAGTAACCTTCATTACGGTACAACTCTCTCTTCAGATAGGATTTTCATGAAATCACAATTCAAATCATTTCTTCTCCTTATAGGACAACTCCCTCTTCGGATCGAAAACCTATCCTAGGCACATAGTTCAAGGAAAGGGAGAGGGCCCTTGGGGATAGCCCTAACGCCCTAAATCCATCGCTTCTAAGTCGTCATACCACAAGAATAGATATACATATTCATACATACATACATATATATATACATACATACTTTAAAATGACATAAATCATTTCCGAAACCATTTCAATGCATTCTTAGGTTTAAAGGCCAAAACATAATTTCATAGTCTATATACTCATGCATATGAATAGCCCATTCATATACAAAATGGTACATGCACCCAAAATACTCAAAGAGCCAAAATCAAAGACATATATGTGATCACAATATTGCCATAACCAACATTTTATCAAAACTCATATCATAGAACATAATTGAGATTAACCCACAACATAATTTCTCAAAATAATCCATGTACATGAATGTATATGCTATGGATAAAGAGCATGGCATGGATAATTAAGATTTAATCTAAAATCAATAATATAATATAATATTCAATCAAAAATATAATTAAATCCATATTTAAATTCATATTGTAATCACCCATGCATTTAGAAGTCTTAAAGGGGACATTCATACTTGAAATTCCACAAACCCCAAAGAAAATCTTCATGTAATAGTTTAAATCACACAAGATCATCAATTAAACACTACTCACGCATAGTTAGAATTTAAGGATTCATAATCTTAAAAATACCAATTTAAAGTAAACTAGAATTCCATGAGATTGCTTAAAAATAATTTTGGTTTCCCTTGATTGAAAATAAGTCAAGGATCAACCCACATACCTTAGACCTTGAGTTCCTTGGAATTGACTTTGGGAAGAATGGAAGCTTGGAAGTGGGTCTTGGAATCCAAACTTGTTCTTGGGTTTCCCTGAAATTGAATTAGATCTTAATGGAGGCTCTTGAGAGAATTTGGGAGTGTGATTGAGATGATAGTAGTGAGTTTTATCCTTTGGAACATTGTTTAAGTCTTTTAGGAAGGTTAATATAGCATTGGAAGTCTAAAAAGGGCATTAGAGTTTACGAAAACTCCATCAGTGAACGGATGAAAATTTTGGGAAAGTATTGTTCCATGGAAGGTCCCATGGGTTGTGTGGCACTCCTTGGGTCATGTGTAGTGCCCGTGACAAGGTACTTAGTCCAAAAAGTGAAATTGGAAATCGATTGGAACAAGACGTCTCGTCCTGACCATGGAGGCCTCCACGGGTCGTGTGGAGCCTCACGGCCCGTGTGGAGACTCGTGGCACCATTATTGGTGCTCAAAAATGTTTCCCAGGCTCAAATCCAAGGACCACAGGTCATTCCCTATGCCGCGGGTCAAGGTGAGGGGCGTGGCACAACACCTAGCAAGAAAAACTCCCCTAAACGCCTACTATTCCTCTCTTGTACTTACCCACAACCAGCCACATGGCCAGTGGCAGGCCACACGGCCAGTTCCACTGGTCATTACCCATGCCTTAGGCCAAAAATGGCCTTTATCCAACACAATACACCTCACATGACCCGTACAAGACACCACTACCCGTATAGGTGCCCGTTGGGCTTCATTGCACGGGAGGGTCTTACGAAAACTATCATAACACCTTCATCCGAACTTGAAATGAGGTGAAACCAAGTGCGTTAGAAAGATAACTCAAAGGAATTTCATTTGACATGTCATAGGCCACCTAATTCTAATTCTGCTAAAAGTTATGCTTGTTTAAAGTTGACCCTTCTATCGATACTTGTGTCAAACTTAGCCAACGAAAATCCTTTTGAACTTGGCTTGTCGTAGGGACCTATGATAGCCTTAAATGACATGTATAAGCTTGGAAATTCTGGTTCCTTGCATTGTTGCATTGCAACTCACATGCTTAGTACATTCAAACGTACTAGCGCATACTTTATGCCTACATGATGTTACTATGTACAGATCGGAGCTCCATTTGATCATCCTCTCTATCCTCATGGCTAATTGGTTCTTGTGAAGAAGCTAGTTGGTGAGTCCTCAATTCCGAGGGTGATAGCTATTCTCATTCATGCTTTATAGATTCTTGATCTTATGTTGGGTACTTGTTAAATGAGGGTGAAGAAAGTGTCTTGGCCCCCTCTCTAATCTATATTAGAAGTGTCGTTGGATATTATGTCATGGTTTGATTATGTTATTGAAGCTCGACTTTTCTTACTCTATATTACTATGAATGGTTTCTGTCACGCCCCACTCTAA
The DNA here is from genome assembly GCA_011800125.2 of Solanum clarkiae. Classification (NCBI taxonomy): domain Eukaryota; kingdom Viridiplantae; phylum Streptophyta; class Magnoliopsida; order Solanales; family Solanaceae; genus Solanum; species Solanum clarkiae. The sequence goes on from JAABOM020059368.1 coordinate 11,152, forward strand.
AGGTCGTGACCAGTGTCCGATAGGGACACCTAAACACATGCTAACCTTAAATTCCCAATGAAACCGACCTGGAAATCTACCGAAATTTCGGCAGAGTTTCCTCTGTTTTATTAACTAACTGCACCTGCAAAAAGAACCCAACAGCAACCTAGACAACAATGCAAATATATTTTTTCTTGTAGATATACATAAATGCGGGCCAACAAGGTCTCCGCTGTGGTCCTGTCGCCTATAGTCATGTCATACATAGATTAATGAGGTCTTGCTGCCTGATCAGGGTATCAAATACATATAATAGACCATGTGGTCAAGTATCTCTCACATACCCACTACCCACTAGTATCCACAGACCTCTATACACAGATTCCAAACAGTATACGCGTACATACATGACCCGAATACAAAACATGTGAACATAAGGAGATACCGATAGCTGGCTCCTGAAACAAAAAGCGCACTGCAGCTGAGACGGGAGTTCCTACGCCAGAGGGTCTCGCACCAGTTCGTCGGTACCTGCGGGCATGAACGCAGCCCCCCCCCCCGAAGGAAGGGGTCAGTACGAAAGACGTACTGAGTATGCAAAACTGGGAGTACATAGCACAAATAGAACTCATAAACCAAAGAAGATAATAACATAAATCAAACCTGTAACACGTATCGTATAAAAATCTTTTTAAAACATATGAAAGTCATGCATATCGGACGGGAATGATGGCTCCACACATCGCGCCATCCACAGCATCACACCAAAAGTTCAAATACCCAAAAGTCCCCATCACACATCATGAACATAGTCACATGGGCCAGGGAAATCCGCTGCACCCGTATATTATATATCAGAGCATATAATTCACACCGTCTAAGCGAAACTCGACCACTGGGCAAGACCGAGTCCGCTGTAGTCAACCAACTTCAAAAAATATAAATATGTATAGCAACATGATAGTAACCGGCCTGGGAACCGGTGAAGGATATTGCTATTATGTACGACACGAGTAGAGTCGTGAGAATCATATGCATCAAAACTAGTTTAGGAACTCATAATAAACCAATTATTCATTGAGAGATCACAAAATTGGTTTCTTGAAAGCTTTACCATCTTTATTCAAAATTTCTATATAAGAATAGTTTCCAAAAAATTTATGCAATCTTTATAATGCACATTATAAGCAATGGTCTCAAAACATTTTGACATAAACTTTGGAATTTTCATTCAAGGCTGCGCATATTAATAATCTTGGACCAAGTTGAACCTATAATTTTCTCAATTATCCACTTTCGGACCAACTAGCCCCATTTTTAGATTCCAAAAGACTTTAAGGCCCCAAAATAAATGGGTTATTTGACCTAGGAGTACTAACATGGTCACACATTATACAAAGATCCGAATTAGGACGAACAAGAAAGGTTTCAACCATATAGGGGTTACTAATCCTACTAACTCATGTCAAACGGTAGGAATCTTTGCGTACTAGTGCATGCCACAAGGGTAAGAAAGTTTTACATACCTTCCTTTTTATTCCAATTTGATCCCAGCGCTAAGCAACCCAATTATTCTTCTGGCTGCGTAGTATCTACAAAACAAGTATAAACAAAATACGTTCAATAACCCATACAAGCATTCACAATCTTCTAAGATGCTCCCAAATGACCATGCGACGTTAACCATTTTATAACGCAAGTGATGCGCAAGTATACTAAATAGGGCAGCCATTCATTATTGCCCACTTAGCATATTT
>JAABOM020059369.1:0-12890 GCA_011800125.2 Solanum clarkiae
CCCGCACAATTTATGTTCTATACTTTCATAAGGACTTTCACTTAAAGGATACTACTCCTTCTCACCACTCCAATACACCTACTCGAAACCTTTATCCAAAAGTCATCAATGACCTTCTACAATCACTTACATTATGTCAGTCACAAATTCAAGCCTATCATTCTAACCACTTTAGGCCTCTTTTGATGTCAACATCACTTAAGAATCTTCAAATCTACCATAGTACCTCTGCACCTACAATCGCATTAACTCGCATCAAGAGATACACCAATATTCTCTTACCTATTTATTACACATCAAGATCTCATCTTGCTTCTCCTCTATCTCTGTAACCTTAAATGGATGAACACTCATCCATAACTCATCTACTACTATCAACCTTGTTGTCAAGACTAAAAAGAAGGATCACTAAAATGGCTAAATATGCAAGGTCATTAGCATGATTCAATTAATAAATTTGATATGAGAACATTTGTAATGTAATATAATATCCCTTGTCTTTCAAGGCTCATTTCGAGATCATAGAACTGTACATAGTGCAAAACTCAAGTCACATCTTGTTCAATATAGGATTGCAAACTTTTAAATCTATAAGATAAAATTAGAATCACTAAATAAAGTTAGCACTTTTTATCCTTGAAATTTGACATGAACAAGAATCAACATGAGGTGCATAGGTCTTGGCCATGGCATGGCATCATACACAAGATAGAAATAGTGTATCACCTTGACTAAAGTATAAGGAACATACAAGATAAAAAAACACTGATGTCTCATCCTGATCAACTCATCATATTGAAAGCTCAAGACCCTGATCATCTCCCCCTTAGTTCAAAGGCCATCTCTTAAGTTTGTGAATCAATTTTCCTTATTAAGCTATAAGTATAACTGTCCACATGGCCAATGCATCACTATCCCCAAGAATATCTTGAACTCTCATGTTATATGTTACTTACATATATAAAATCGCTACTAGGACTTTCTTTTGAGATACCACTCTTATCTTCCTTCTATCTCTATGGGAATCTTTCTATACTTGCTACTCTTATTGGCATATATAGCCGCTTTCTAACTCTTATATCTAACCTCTTCTTATAGTCTACTAATAACCAACTTCTACGCTCCATAGATTTAACTGTAGAAAATTTGGATTATAATAAAAAACTCATCATCATCTACACATAAACCCCCATCGAAATAATTACTAATGGTGACAAAGAATACTCATATCAGCCTATCAAACGTTGATAACTCAAATATAATATTTAGGTTCTCATAGCAAGTCATAACTAAAAGCTTCACACAACTTTTCACTATTGCAGATATACATCTTGAGACTCTTCTTATCAATTCATTATTTTCATCTAAGAGAACACACACCATGCTCATAGCATCACATTTCTTAAAAGTCAACATCTTAATATCGAACATACACTATGGCAAGTCTCTTAGAGCAAATCTCCAACAAATACTATCACTGTCATAATGCTATTTCCTTTTTCACACTACTCCTCAAAATTCAAGCTTAGGGTCTAGTGCTAACATGTGAATCACACATTCTCTCTTACTATACTAACTTATAGCTACTAAGTAAAAATTAGGAATATAGGACCACTAAAATCTCACAACAAATAGTTGATCAACAGATCCCTCTTCACAACTCAAGTGTCATTCACCCATTCACTATACCTTCTTATCTAGATAAGCTCATAATTTAATAAATATCATGGGGCTCTCCTTTTAGAATCATAAGCCTAATTTAGATTTATCACCTTGGAAACACTATATTCCCCTATTCAACATCTATACTTCATCCTCACTAATATTATGACACATCAACAAAAATCTCTTTCTAGTTTAAGCACACTCGAACTCATCCTAACAATAACCTTTTACTAATATTATGACACATCAACATAAACCTCTTTCTAGTTCGAGCACACTCGAACTTATTCTAACAATAACATTTCTCTATACCTCATCATGAAAATCAGATGACACTCACTACTCTTTCATCAAAACTTCGGGAAATCAACTAATCACCCTTTTAATAGGTACATAACTCTGACAAGCCTTAATCAACCATCACTTTCAATATCTGACTCTTTTCCACCATCTTCATTCTAGCTCTACGATGAGTCAATTCTACTTATGGTTTATAAGATCTCAAATCACACTTCCTCAAGTGGTAATATTAAACTTTTAGAGAAATAACTTTGCTTCTCATGAATAATGTCAGCGTTTTGGATAAAAGAACCTGAGGTACATCTTGATCTAGCTCAAACACATGATTCATATATAAGAGTGCATTTTTTTCAAATCAATCAACTCAGCACACTAGTCAGCTTTTCTCAAACCTGGAGTAGTCTCTTTATCATTCTAATTTCTATATCACCAAGGAACTCACCAGCAAGGATCTAAACATTCCTTTCTCTATCACAACCGAATGAGGTACATCTTGATCTAGCTCAAACACATGATTCATATATAAGAGTGCATTTTTTTCAAATCAATCAACTCAGCACACTAGTCAGCTTTTCTCAAACCTGGAGTAGTCTCTTTATCATTCTAATTTCTATATCACCAAGGAACTCACCAGCAAGGATCTAAACATTCCTTTCTCTATCACAACCGAAAGGTTTAGAGAAACACACGAATATTCATAGGGTTGTTAGAAAATAGCTCTATCGCGTGATTCAAATGTGAATGAAAGGAAATTTTTCTTAAATATTAATAGTCCCTTATTTATAAAAGTGGGCCCTTTCACAACTATGAATAAGATCATATAGACGCGGCTTCATAGAAACCCTAGGACACTTGAACTCTGTTCTCTGATACTAATTTTGTCATGCCTCAAGAGGTTATTCTTGGCGTAGTCAGCACTCAAAAGTCGTTACTGGATCCCAAGTAAACTACTTAGTCTAATCACGTATTTATTCATTTAAATCAGCAAAATACTTAAAATGAAAAGACAATAAGATGGGAAAATCCAATCAATGAAGAATGGTCATAGGCCAATAAATCAAACCTTGAATCTATAGCATAAGAATAGTTTTAAAGGTAACTAGTCCAAAGATAAATCTCAACATTAACCCATCACTATCTAGTCTATAAAGACTACTACTACTTAGTGTCAATGATAGGTTCATAACTGTCTTAAATAAAAATAAAAATATTAAGCTCAAAAGCAAGAAAGACATAATTAGTATCCTTCGAATATAGGAAAGGACTCAATAATCAGTTGATAGAATATAAGATCCTTAGCAATATCTATTAATGATCCCTAACACTTGTTTTTGGATCATGACAAGATGCAGGCCAAAACAGACATTATTACATGAAATGTATGAATATATAAAATAGCTGAAAGGAAGTAACATAATCATAGATACTAAACTCAAAAGACTCAACTCAAAAAGATAAGGAACTCAATCAGAATGTCGTAAGTCAAAAGTAAATATATGATTTAGATAGAGACCAATCGCATCTAATCCAATCCAACAAGAGTAATATTAAGACCTATATGGGGTTTCTCTTATCCAGCAACAATCACTACATATGAGCTAGAGATCGCATAATAATCTCACTGATTTTGCCATTACCATCCAATACTTTTCCAGGGTAAAGAAACAAATCACAATCAAGATCCTACAATTAATAATGTCTTATTATTTCAGGACAACAAAAATAAAGAAACATCCAACTTCATGGTATAATCTACTCCTATATTTGGATAAATAGTTATTGAGCTCGAAGATTACTTACTCTTACTTAATTCAATGCTCGATACTTTCACCAAGACTTAATGTTCATAAATCAATCAATTTCAATCGGTAAATCTCTTATGAACTCTTTTTGTTTATTAATTCTATCAAATCATTCAGTCTATAAACCTCATCAATTTTCAAGAATAGTTTAGACAATCATTCAGAGGGATTATAAATTTGGACCAATCATTTAAGTTCAATTTATGAGGACTCATAGGACCACCAAGTTCTATCAAAACTATTATCACGCTCACATCGCAATCATAATTAACATTTATCATGTCAAGGCTTCAGACTTATCCCTTATGTTCTTTCATGCAAATCATAATCATATAATATCTAGAGTTTATATTTAAAATAGGAGTTCAAATCATTAGTTCAAGAAACATGCTCAAAATATTTATTATGAAATATGAAGTAGAATGTACCTAATTATTCAAGAAATTCCTCAAAAAAGCCTTTATAGAGATTCAATTTATTCATAATCAACCTATCACAAATCTTAGGGGCACATGGAAGAATCATTCCATGCTAAAGGATAGACTTACATACTTGAGATGAAGATTGGACACTCAATCACAAGAGTTTGCTTGAATTCCTTGAACCCTAGCCTCTTCTCCACTCCTTAGCTAGTTGTTAAGATGAATTCGCGTAGAAGGGACTTAGGAAAGTTTTGAAACCCTTTTAAATTAAAAACAACCTATATCGATTGTGGATTAGGTTTAGGAGGGGTAAAAAGTCTGGAATGTCCCTCATTAAAATTACACAATTTGAATTAGGATGAACCTAGTCCGCGTCATGCTGAGGGTTCATTTTAGGTTTTTCTTAGTTACAACTTAGATCATCAAAAATCAAAACAATAAATTTTGACCTATCTTGGAGCACCTCCATGTCTTGGAATTGTTTCCCACTTTCCTGCTTCTGTGAATTTCACTCTGAAAAATTATTTTTTATCTGGTTTGCCTAAAATTCGATTGGGATCATGGTCCCACCCTTTTTTTTGGGCTGATCATAATTCCAACCTCGTATTTACCAAAAATTTTGGGATGATGCATTCTACAAGCAATCTTTTGTATAAGGATATTTTGATAATTTTACAAAGTGTAATACTATCAAAGTGTATATATATACTCTAACATATCAAGAATAAAGAAGTTGTGGTTCAGCGAAACAATACTTGTTTACTCCTTAATATCATTAGAGTATATATATTCTAATGGTATCACAGAGGAACAACCAGTACTTCAGTGGAAAGACTACTCAATTACTACTTGATAATATTAGAGTATATAGATACTCTAATAGTATCATAGATAAAGAAGCAGTGGTTAAGCAACGAACCGTTCTAACAAATACTTTGGACCGTAGGTCCAATCAAGATATAAATATGATTAAAAAAAATAAGAATACACTTTTGTATAAATAATTATATGTGTATGATAATATTTAGCGTTTCTTAAATAAGAACTTCACGAAATGTGGAACCTTCCATGGGTCATGAAAGGCTCTGGTAGAGGAGCTCTTGGGTGGTTATCCATGTAAAACTTCATATTGGTTTGATGTACTTTTATCTTCAATGAGTGGCCAGTATTGAAGGTGGGTCGAAGCATCTGGTTGCCGGGTTGGTTAAATGTGGTTAATGAAAATAGTAATTCATTATTCTTAACAATAGGTCTTGGAGACTTTTTGGTTTATCATGTTATTGCCCTTGGTTTACATACAACTACTATAAGATGCTTCAATTTTTCAAAAATCCATGGTAAAATCTTGGTTTATTTAATCATCGAGGACTCCCAAGCACACGAGTTTTCTACAAATCAAAATAGAAAATGAAAGGCTTGTTATTCAACAGTATAAAAGACCTTCAACAGTATACTAAGAAATCAAAAGTAAGTCGGCCAAGAGGTCTTTTAAAAAGGGGTGAAGACAACCCCCTAAAGTCACTTCAACTTGGACAAAAAAAAATCTGCTTTCTTGGTTACTCTTTGCCCTCTTTCAAAGTGTGAAAAACAGGCCTTACAACCTTATAAGGATTCCTAAAGAAGCTCTAAACCTTGAGCTTAAAGGTAAGTAAATCTACTTATGCACTTAGTATGGATTGTTTATAAAAACCAAAGAAATAAGCTAACTATGCATGTGCTGGAAATTTTGGACAACATGTATCCTAAGGATTGTGGTACACTTTTCATGTTAATTAAGAGGCTTTTTTCTTCTTGTTGGCTATATCATAAAGTAAGACTTATGTCTTTAATAAAAGTTGATTTGATGGTAATGTAACCAGCCTGCTTCACCATTGTTACAGTCCGCAAAAGATGACTTATTGTAGGATATCTTAATTGTACTCGTAAATGAAACTTGTGGGCTGATAATTGAAAATTATTATTTCACGGCCTTCACCTAATTTGGAAGTATTTGTAGACTATTGTAAGACTGGTTTTATGTGTAAAAAATATTGGATACAGTTTGGGTAAAGTTGAAACAGGTTCGGGATTATTGACATCGAAATGTAGCGAAGGGATGTAACGTTATGCCGTCTATTTTTATGTTGTATAGAATTGTTATGTGTTGTACTTTGTGAGTTGTTTTAAGACTATTGTGGCACTGAAACATGCTGCAGAATATGTATATGAGAATGTGTATTAGAAAATAAAATTAGAGGCGAAAAGGTTGAAAGAATACGCTCGGGTTTATAATTATACGCTTGCTGCCCGTATATTTTTTGTATACGATTAGGCTGCCAAGATGTATCTATTGGCTGCTAATGCTAGTTTTATCAAGTAATATGTTGTAGATAAATATTTGGAGGAAGGGAAGGTTATCTGGAGGTAATAGTAAGGTCGTACAGCGAGGTATGTAAGGCTACTTGATTTCATATTATTTGGCATAAAATATAGATCCCTCCTTGGCATATAAAGGCACTTACCAACTCCGACACAACTATTAGCCGTGTCTCAACTCTTTCACATATTCATATGCTCTCATACATAGTCACCTTTAAATCTACATACATACTTGGATACTAAGATCTACGAGTTCGTTCTACTAAATAAAGTTCATGTGTTGTTCTACCTCCTATGCATTTCATTATTTGTGTCACTTACTCCTTTCATTGTGGTGTTGTCTTTTGTGATTATTTACATGTCATATGTTGTATCTACAGTCCTACAACTCCAATATTATGACCACAAAGAGAATTATCTCAAAGGTAATTGAAGGATAAAGTATATTGTTTATTAATGGGTGGTAACCCGAGGGGTGGAAGAATCACCTAGCCAGGGTCGATCCTATCACGGGGGGTAGCCCAATGGGTTAAAGGAAAAGCTTAGCCAGGGCCGATCCCGATATAGATTTACCACTGATCATCTGGTCATTTGTATTACATGTTGTGCACAGATTACACAGTAAAGATAAAGTAATAAAAAGAACATAAAGTACATGATCCCACAACATAACTAAAGGTGGTCTCTTATCCTACATTAGTGCATAATTTCATTTGAGTTATTGCTTCATATATAGTATTTCCTGCCTTACATATTCAGTACATTATCTCGTACTGACGTCCCTTACGGCGGACCTATATTTCAGGCTGCAGGTACAGGTGCTAGTAGATTTCCCCAGTAGGAGTACAAGATATCCAGCTGTTATTAACAAGCTCCGAGTTGCTTTGGAGCTTTGTGTGTCTAGAGCTTATATTTTTGTATTGTATAGTTAGTCGAGGCGGGGCCTGTCCCGACCCTTTTCAGATACTTTTCCTTATCTAGAGGCTTTGTAGACTATGTAAACTAAAGTGTGGTCATGTCTCATACTTTAAACACCGTGGCCCCAACGGCCTAGCCATATGCATTTCCTTTTGGCTTGTTATTACTATCTACCTTCTTAATGGCATGTTGAATTTAGAAATCCCTCATAATATGTATAGAAAGCACATAGATATATATTGGTTCTCACGGGCCTTATTAGCAATGAATGCCAGTCCGCCTTAATGGGACTTTGGGCGTGATAGAGATAGCCTCATTCAAAGTCCTGTGGAGAAATCAATTAGTTGAGGATGCCACATGGGAAGCTAAGGAAGAAATGATAGTAAAATATTTGCGCCTATTCGTGCCAAATGATGAGAATGTTGAAGGTGATTTCTTTACCCTTCACTAATTGATTGTCTTTTCTCGAGTTGATTGTCGATTTTTGAATTCAAATAGAATTGATTGATGATTGAGATAGAGTCAAAAGATTGATTGATATATGTGAATGTTACGATGAGCTTTGCATCTGTTCGTGCCTTGATACCCACCTTTACTCATCATTTGAGGACGAATTATCCCAAGGAGGAGATGATGTAATTCCTGATAAAATTATCAAAATGTCTTAGAATGGAATCATGCGCATAATGCAACTTCCAAGCTCTGATGAAAAATTCGAGATCAGATTTGCGATCAACACGAAAAATTGAGTGAAAAATGGTCTCCGTCAGACTTTATAGCGATTGAGTCAAAAGATAATTTTTCGTGATTAATTTCAAAACAGTGATGGTGCTCGCCTAAGGCACGACGCGCTAGGGACTTGGACCAACACTTATGATTTTTTTAAAAAAAATTCGATGAGAAACTTTGGGAAAGAAATATACATGTCCGATGGCAATTTCGGGATGAACTTTTCTTTTTAAATTGAGGGGCATGCCGATCAATTTTCAACTCCTCCTAAACTAAAAAAACTGATCAAATTTGGTTATTTTGATGCGTAAATAGGGTCTAAAACTCCATTCTAAATCCTTTTTCTAAAAACTTAAAAGTTAGGTCTTGAGAGAGAAGGAAGAAGAGATAAGATTGAAAAATTCAACGAGAGTTCTTGATGGTTGATTGGTAAAGCTTTATTCTAGGTATGTAAGGCTAAACTAAAAGTATGAGTTTGTTCTCTCATGTGCCTCATAGATGGTCATAGAAGAGTTAAACGTCTAATGAGTCTACATACATGATCCTTGAATATTTCTTGAAGATTTTCTTGAAAATTATATCACTTACATGTATTTTCATATGTTGATAATCATCATAAACTTATCTTTCTTGAATTGGATATTTTTTTTGAGATATTGAATAACCCTACATGATAATTTTGAAAGCAAGCAAGAATGAATATAGAGATTGAATCTAGAGCCTTGATTGAGAATGGTGATAGAGATTGTAATTGTGAATGTGAGAGTGATGATTGGTTGATAGTGTTTGATGGTCCATGAGTCTTTCCAAATGAACTCTAATGATTTGTCAATTTAATTATTTCCTAGTGATTGCTCTAAGACTTGAGCTATTGATTAAAATATTGATTGATGAGATGATGAGAGTATCTATAAGGCTAATTGAATGATGAGTGTCTCAACGAGGCTACTTGAGATAGTTTGATTGGGTTTGATTTTCTTATGAGCATTGACTCTTGGGAGGAGTATCAAGTACCAAAAGAGTAAGAGTTAATCCAATTCACAATAGCCAAACTACGTAGCCAATCGTAGATGAGGATTAGGACCATCACATTATATTATGTTGAGGTTCCCTCTAGACAGAGTCCCTGAAACAATAGAGGACTTGTTTGATTTGCTGGTGGTCCCTAGTGGATTTGATTTGTTCCCTACTTGGCAGGTGTGGAACGATTGTGGCAACAACGATATTGTTGTACAATCACTCAGAAGTAATTATTGTCGGATAAGAGAAAGCCCCAGAAAGTTCCAAAACTGAGTACTCTGAGATGAGCTGAGATGAGTTGCGATGAGTCCTTTTGAGTTGAGTTTAATTTGATTGATGAGTGTTGATGAGTTAGATGGGTTATTTGTCTACTCTTAATTCTTGCTTTAGATTGACGCTTGACATGTTGATTTTTATTACTCTGAGTTGATTGTTGTTTTTATATTATTCTACCTATTTCGGTTACATTTAACTATTTTACATACCGTACAATTCACGTACTAACGTCATTCAGTGCTGCATCATTTTATGACATATATACAAAGGATAGAGATCATCAGCAGATGAATCATTGAGGATCTTGGACATTCAGCGGATTGGTGAGCCTCTCCTACTTTGGAGGATTCATATGTTATTTTCATCTTGCTTTAGAGTTAGACATTTATTAGCTTTATTTTGATTAAGGTAGTTATGGGTCTGTCATTGACACCATTTGATAGTGATGGAAGCTTCATAAACTAGAGTCAATTGTTGATAGTTAAGATTTTGAGCTAGTTCTTCCAACTAGCCTTTTATTATATTATTCTTATTTTGAGACTAGATGATAGATGTGCCTATCTATGTTCTTTATGTCTTCCGCTGATTGTAGAATTTATTGGTTGAATGATTGTGATGAGGCCAAGTGGTTCGCTTGGGGACTAGCAATAGTCCCTGGGTGCTAGCCACATTTTGGGTACCCTCCCGGGGCATGGCATGTTCCTAAAGTTTAAAGGGAAAAGAGTACTTTGTACTCCTAAAAGAAAAGCTATTTACAAATAGCTACTTCCTTACTTTAATCTCCTCTTGTTTTTAACTACTTGCGCATTTGATGTTATCCGAGTCTATTTATACTCTAATGATATCAAGGAAAAAAGTGCATAACACTACTAAATTTGTTTTCAATACTATCGGTCATGCTCTGAGAGAGTATTCTTGGCATGACCGACACTCGAAAATCATTACTGACTCCCAAGCTATCCACTTGGCTTGATCAAACATTCATTCATCAGTGGAAGACTTAAAATGAAAAGACAATAAGACGGAAAAATTTAATTAATGATCTACCTCAATGAAGAAAGGCCATAAGCCAATAAATCAAACTCCAAATCTATAGCATAAGATATAATTTTTTAAAAAAAACAGTCAAGAGATAAAGATCTCAATATCAAACCATCATTATTCATTCTATGAAGCCTCAATTACTACTATCTAGATAGTGCTAATGACAGATTTATGGCTACCGCAAATCAAACTAGAAGTACTAAGCTCAAAAGCAAGAATGACATAAGTGGTATCCTCCAAATGCAAGGGAAGACTCAGTAATTAGCTGAGAGAAGATAAGATCCTCAACGAAATACGTGTTGATGATCCCTAACAGCAGTATCTGCATCATGAAAAGATGTTACAACTCGAAAATGGGTGTGATGGCACTTGTCTTATCCCACCAAGACAAGTCAACCTACAACCCAACTATAACCTTAAAAATGCGGAATTAAAATAAAAATGAAAGCTCAACTTAGTGAAAATCCTCCAAAACCTGGTTGTCACGTGCACAAGCTTCTAATATATTAAAGTAGAAACGCAAATACCAAATGATGCTGTCTCTTGAATAGAACAAAATCATAAATGAGAGTAAGAAGTCAGCTGGGATGGAACACATCTACCTCTCGCAATCTCCACAGAAAGTCTCGGATAGGGGAGAGTAGAGAGTATCACAACGATCCGGGCTCGTAACCTACAAAATTGTTATAGCAAGGGGAATGAGTACCAAACACACGATACTCCGCAAGTGATCTAATAAACACAAAGTAATATAGAATACCGGTACGGCTACCACTCCAACCAAACCCCCCACAACTACAACCTAGGTCATAACCTTCACAATTACACTAGCCGAAAATGCTATGATCAAAGCCTATGATAGTATAATCCTCATTTATTCCACTTTCAAGTCATAGGGGAAAATTCTACAATTTATCAAATTCTCGCTAATTCATCAAGTGTCATCAAATCAATACCAAAACTAATCATGAAAGGACATAAACAAGTCAATGATATAATGAATAACCAATCTCAATAGCACTCCATATAATCATAACAAGCAGAGCATTATGGGATGAAGATGAATGTCGTGAGATGTAATTGAATGCAATGCAATGTCACGTAGAATGATGCATGTCTGTCCTAGTGATACATACCCACTGTAACACATCCCGGGACCCATGGGGGACTCCTAGTCTATGCATCTGTCGCGGCGCATGACCCGACCCATCGAATCATAGTAACCATCACGGCGTGTGACTCGACCCAAAGATCATAGTAATCGTCACGGCATATGACCCGACCGAGCAAATCCTAGTAACCGTCACGGCGTATGACCCGACCTAGTGAATTATAGCAACCTCTTTAATTCTCATTCTTTTTCACTAGGCGGAACCATTTCCCATCGGCTTTACATTTTTTTTCCAGGAACATCCAGCAATCACATAGTAAATCCACAATAATCATGTTCATGAAAATAAAATATGCAAGATGCCCATACAAATTCATATATTTCAAAATCAAGAATGGGTAGCTCAATAACATAAATGTTGCAATATCTTCAATCTCAATACCATCACAAGCTTAACAACATTCACATCTAAAATTAAGTATCACCTCGATATCAATAACAAATAATTACTATTTCACATATAATAAACCTCCATCATTAGTCCACAAGTCGATTATCACCATAAGATAACTATCCAATTTAAAATATTTCAATCAAAGCCTACATAAATCATTCTCAACACGACACACAAGAAGTACAAGATTCTATATACTTAACAAAAGTGAAAAAATCCACTTGCCTTATATAAAGTCTCCAATCACGTTAATTCTGAATCTTTTCCCTATCTATGACACTCTAATTCACCAAAATCTATTCAAATATAGCATCATAATTATATAATGAATCTAATGACACTAAAATCAATTAATTCGGGTGAAAAGGGTAAATCGGTCCAAAAATATCATCGCCCAAAAAATATCGTCAGAATCTAAAAGAATTTTCATGAAAATGTTCCCCAAGTGATAAGAAATTCAACGGCAAAAGCCAATTAAAAGACGGAGCTAGTATGAGAAAGAAATCGCATGTTAAAATTTTTAAAATATATTTAAAATGCAGCAGTAAATCTGCAATTTTTACCTCAAACGAAGCAACAAAGTCAGTTTCTGAAGCTCCTACAGTGTTTTCCTCAGAAAAATATACAATTTAGCCTCTTGAATCGCTCAAATCCGATCAAAATTGAGAGAGAAAAATTGTTGGTTGATGTTTGGGGAAAGTTTGCGATCTTCTATTCTCTTTTTTGGAGAAAATCCTCAATCTTCGCAGTTCTTTTAAAGTGAAAAAAAACTTGGAAGGACATTGATTGAA
>JAABOM020059370.1:0-48516 GCA_011800125.2 Solanum clarkiae
GGGGGGGGGGAGAGAAAGAGCCCGGGTAACTATGTTGGGCGTTTATACTCATCAACTATGCAAGGGGTTTATACTTCGTCACCATGTTGATAAGGTGTGATTAACATCAACCATGTGCTGGGTTTACACCATACAACCACCAAGGGGTTTATACCTTGCATAGCTAGGTTGATCTCTTCTACACGTATGATATCCTATATGAGCATGAGTTACTTAAGCATATTTTACTCAAGCATTGGTCATACATGCCATATTGTTATATTATGCCTATTGCTTAATATTATGCACTTTGATTATAATACCTATCTATTGTTGCATTGCATCCTACATACATAATACATTCAAACATACTAACGCATACTCTTGCCTACATGATATCACCATGTGGGAACCAGAGCCCAAGTTGGTCACAGTCCTCCACATGGCTAGTTCAGTGCTACTAAAGCTAGTTGGTGAGTCCTCCACTTTGGGGACCTTAGTCTACTCTCTCTTGTTATGTATCGAGACACTTTTTTTTATGTTCCATTTGACTATGAGGACGAGCCCAGTTGCATTGTCTTGGCCCTCAAACTTATCTATGTAGTAGAGGTGGTTATTGGACATGTTATGTATCTGTGAAATGATTTGACTCTTATCTCTTGATTATGATGATATTGAAGTGCTTTCCCTTAGCCCCAATTTTCCCATTCTTTTATCTCTTGATGCTTGATGAGCGTTTTCGCGACCAAGGATGTGTAATGATGCTTTAAGAGGCTTTCTTAGGGTCCCTTCGGGTTTCGCACCCTATCAAGTCTAGGACCTAAGCTTGGGTCGTGACTAACTTGGTATCAGAGAACTAAGTCGATAGATCCTCAGAGTCCAACACACCACATCGATTAGAATCTTATTCATGGTCGTGTTGTGCACCACAACTATGAGTAGGAGGCTGTGAGGCATTCTAGGAAATGTTTCACTTCTTCATGATCCATGTCGTGCGATAAAGTTAGATCCCCTAAGGTTTATTGCTAACATCTAACTGTTATATTCCACGACATGTCTCAAGATACTCAGGATAGTGATAAGATAAATACGGAGATTTGCGATGCTCTTTGGAAAGTGGCCAAAGTGGCACGAAATTTGCAACTTACCTCGAGCAACAAGTGGGAGCTTCCGTGACTTCAAATGGTAAGAGGAGAGGTAGCGAGGCCAAGAGGTCCTTGTTGAAGGAAAGTTACAAAGTCTTAAGGATAGAAGTAATGCTATATGTCCAACATGTGATAAGGTTCATAGGGGCCCATGTTTTAAGGGCACCAATGCTTGTTTTGATTACGGTGAAGTGGGACATAAGAGGAAGGATTGTCCTTATAGACGCACTAGAAATAAAGTGGGTGATGGTGTGATGACTAATACCAAGTGTCAAAGATGTGGGATGTATCACGGTGGCCCATGCTTGAGGAAGACTAATGCTTGTTATGGATTTAATGAAGTGGGTCACAATCTAGTGGATTGTCCATATGTCCAAGGGAAGTGTAAGGGCGGTCAACTTTTGGATCGAGGTGGTCATGTTGATCAAGAGGCTAAAGGAGGGGATGAGGTGTCCGATGCTATTACCGGTGAGTTGAAGTTTCCTCGACTTTGATGTGTGTGCATTGTTTGGGTCGGTATGCCATTGTTTATTTCTTTATTCTTTTAGTTGCTAGTGGGGCTTCTTGTGAACCCAAGTTGTTGTGTGGACCTTGGTTTCTATCCTTTTGTTGAGTATATCATTACTAGGAGGTTCATAGGTGTTGATCTGGGTTCGCATTGCATTAGGTCGTGCTTGCAGCTTGTTAGAGTTGGTACGGTGGATTTTGATGTCATACTAGGGATAGATTGGTTGTTAAATGGTAGCAAGGGAGGTAGGTCCATTTCTTGTCATAAGGTACAATTGGTCTCCAAGGGGTCGCATTTACCATCTTATGAGAATTGGAGGTGTTGAACCTAAGTTACTTTGTTTATAGAATTGTTGTTGGTGGTAGATGAGGCCTTGAATGTCCCTTTTTGATATTTTGGGTTTGAGGTGGTGTCTTTTGGTTTGACTAGTGCCCGGTTATACCTACAAGTCTTATGAATAAGATCTTTTAGCCCCTACCCTAATAGGCTTATGATGGTTTTGGTGATGATATGATGGTTTGTGTTCTCTAATGAGATAGTGCATGTGAGTCTTTTGAGGGTAGTATGATAATGTTGAAGAAAGAAGGTTGGATGTTAAATAGGAGGAATGGGGATTTAGGTTGTAAGAGGTTGCCTTTCTAGGTTGTGTGATGCCGGGTGATGGTATTAAGGTGAACCCTAGTAAGACGAAGGTGATTATAGATTAGCCTAGACCTTGACTTCTTTGGGGTAGGAGCTTCTTGGGGCATAGTGGGCTATTACCAGAGTTGTGAGTAAGTTCTTTTCTATTGTTTCTCCTAGGACTTAGTTGACCCTAAGTAAGGACAATGTTGTGACCGATGTTTTGAGTGGGGTGATTTGATAGATCTAGGAGTTGATATTTCTTGTGTTATTCCTTGGTGCTAGTAGGATTCATGTGTATGATAGTTGATCCTTGATTCCTTCCAATCGAGGAGACTCAAAACTATTTTAAAGAAAACCTACATGTATTTTGCTTACTTTAATTTGGGGTTTTGAATATTATGATTCCTAAAATTCTATTGACGCATGGGTAGTGTATATTTGATGATTTTAATATGATTTAAATCATTATATGAAGATTTACTTTGGGTTTATGAAATTATAAGTATGTATGTCCGCTTTTTGAATTATTTATGCATGAGAGATTACACTATAGATTTAAATATAGATTTGATTATGTTTTCACTTCAATTTCATATTATAAATATTGATTTTAGATTGAGTCTTAATTACCCATGTCACTCACTCATTGATCATAGCCTATGCATTCACGCATATGGATTATTTTGAGAAATTACGTTATGGGCTTAGCCCAATTTTGTTTTATGGTACGAATTTGACAAAATGTTGGTTATGACAATAATGTGATCATAAATATGTCTTTGGTTTTTGGCTCAATGAGCATTTGCGGTGCTTGCACAATTTTGTGTATGAATGCGCTATTCCTATGTATGGATATTATGGTTAAGAAATTATAATTTTGGCATTTGAGCCTAAGTATGAATTATTGTGAATGGTGTTTGGCTTTTAAGCCCAATTATGCATTGAAATGATTTGGAAAGAAAATGAGTATTGCCTCTTTGAAAGTATGTATATGTATATTATAAGTATTTTTGTGGAAGGACGAGAGGGGGGTCTATGAGGGTTACCCGTGTTCTTGTTGCGTAGAGCCTTGTCTTGTGATCTTGGTTGAATTTAGCTTGATGGGTTGGAGGTCTTGTAGTAGTTTGGTCTATTTACATAGCATGCTTCCTATGAGTGTAGAATCTGTAAGGTTGTAATATGATGGTTGAGGATGGTTGATCTATTTGGTCAACTACAATGGAATAGTCACTTCTCTAGGATTGATCATTAGTTTGAGCTTTGTCCTCGAGTGAGCACTATTAGTATGGGTGAAGTTGTTTGGTTGATTCATGCATTGTCTATGTTAATGGGTCTCTAGCATAGGGTCTTAAAACCCTACCTTGGTATGTTTGCGGTGGTCCCTATTAATGAAGTATTGATTTATTTAGTGCTTGTGAATTATTTGGGGGTAGTATGACAAGTCTTGGAGAATGAGAGGTTGTTTGCTAGATATGATAGGTGTGCATGGTGGAAGGCAAGAAATTGGTTATAGCTCTTTGAGGACTATATATGAGTATGCATTAGTTTCTCTGGTAGGGCTAGTGTTGTAATTGGTGCTCTAAGTAGTCTAGTGTGTGTGGATAATGGTGGCAAGGAAGAGACTAATAGGGTCCATCAGTTGGTTAGATTGGAAGTTAGGTTGAGAGAAGTTGAGAATGGTAGTCTAGTGTTCTTGGTGGTTCCAATCTTCGTTGGTTAAGGAGGTCTAGTAAAGCAAGGGTTTGATTCCACCTTATTAAAGTTAGAAGTTTGGGTGAAAGGATGATAGAGTGGGGGTTATCTCCCAAGGGGGAGATGATGGTTCATGGTAACAAGTGGAATAGGTGTGGTTAAGGTTGATAAGTGAGTTAGGGCTTTGAGTCCTTTTAGAGTATAGAGGAAGTTGGTAAGGTTGCATGCAGATGGGAATTGCCTATGGCTAATGGTGTGGTTCGTCCGGTTCTTCATTCTTCTAGGTGGAAGGGATGTATTGGTGACTCTAGTGTTACAGAACTCTTCCAGGTTGTGGGTGTTATGGAGGGAAGTTGGCTTAGGAGAAGGTCTCGGTGGAGGTGTTGGATGGATGAGTGGAGAAGTTGATTGATAATGATGTAGTATTCTTAAAGGAACTTTCGAAGAGTTGTTTATTCGTATGTGTCTCTCAGGAGCTGGAGCAGGCATGGAGGAGAGATATCCATATCTCTTTCATTCTATTCAAGATTAGGATAACATGTCAAGTCCTTTTTGAATTCCAAGTCATATGTTTCAGCTCCGATGTAATTGCATGCATTCATGATTATATTGAGAAAGATCATGGTGATTTTAACACTTATGTTGAGATTTTGAAAATGATGTTTTAAGTGTGTCGTTGCATTGTTGTTGGGTCTGATATCATTATGATTACTCTTCTCCCATATGTCTCTTTGACATTCGGGGATGAATGGTTCCAAGGGGGAGATATTGTAATGACCCCAAAAGGTGCCCAAAAAATGTGCCTCGGAATGCCCGAATTTTTAATTTGCATATATCTCAAATCAATTTGCTATTTCAAAAATCCTACTTCATATCATTGTTCATGGGGACCGAATTAGTTGAAAAAGGGTCTAACCCTGATTTAAGAGTGAAGAATTAGCAATTATAAAAATTCAAGAATGCAATTTCCACTGTGTATTCCGCGACACTGGCGCGAAGCGCCAGTGCCTTATTTTGAAAATTTTTCTGTTTTCGGGTCTAAGGCTTTTGGTCTTGGGTCTAAGGGTTCCCGTACTGTTTTTGCTTATGTTTAGCCTTATTTCACCGTCATATCATCCTAAACATTTCCCAGTACTCACCCAAACACTTCATCATACTTTCACTCCCTAAACTCAAGTCCCAAACCCTTATCCCAAGCTAAGGTTATCTTTCAAGGATCTTCTTCAAGCTTCAACTCTCCATCTCTAATCTCTTTCAAGGTTTCTCCAAAGCTAAGGTATGTGGGTTTCTTTCATGGGTTCTTTTCACCCATGGTGCCCAAGCCTCTTTTTACTCAAATTGTGTGGTTTAAAGTTGATTTACAAATGATTTTTGAATATTATGAAATTCACTGCAAACTATGTTAAAGGTATGTAAAGTTGTGATGGTTCTGCTATGTTTGAGCTATAAATCTTGGATCTATTGTAAGATTTAATGAGATGTTTTGATGTATATGTCTTGATGGTTTTACAATGGATTTTCTTGCTTAATTTCATCTCCAAATTACATGGTTTTATACTACCATTATACACCATCTAAGTGTTTGATAAATTGTCCGAATGTGGTTTCTTGAGGAGTTGAAGGTTCAAAGCATGAGATATAATATGAATAACTTTTAATGAGCATATGTTTATGATATACTTTATATGAAGTGTTGTATTAGACCATACCCAATCCTAGGGGACAAGAGCACAGGTAATCATATTGGGGGTTTATACTCATCAACCATGCAAGGGGTTTATACTTCGTCATCGTGTTGATAAGGTTTGATTATCATCAATCATATGAGGGGTTTATACCATACAAACACCGAGGGGTTTATACCTTGGATAACTTGTTTGGTCTCTTCTACACATATGGTATCCTATATGAGCATGAGCTACTGAATTATGATTTACTCAAGCATTAATCATACATGATATATTGTTATATTATGTCTATTGCTTAATATTATGTATTTTGATTACGATGCCTATCTATTGTTGCATTGCATTCTACATGCTTAGTACATTCAAATGTAGTATCGCATATTCTTGCCTATATGATATCACAATATAGGAACTGGAGCCTAAGTTGATCATGCTCCTCCACGTGGCTAGTTCGGTGCTACTTAAGCTAGTTGGTGAGTCCTCCACTTCGGAGACCTTAGTCTACTCTCTCTCTTGTTATGTGTTGAGACACTCTTCTTTATGTACCATTTGACTATGAGGGTGAGCCAGGTTGCTTTGTCATGGCCCCCGCTCTTATCTATGTAGTAGAGGTGGTTGTTGGATATGTTATGTATCTATGAAATGAGTTGACTCTTGTGTCTTGATTATGAATATATGGAAATGCTTTCCCTTAGCCTCGGTTTCCCCATTCTTTTATCTCGTGATGCTTAATCAGTGTTTCCGTGACAAAGGATATATATTGATTCTCTAAGAGGCTTGCTGGGGTCCTTCCGGGTTCCCCTTGCATCATGTCACGTCTAGGCCCTAGGCTTGGGTTGTGACACTTGTGACTATTTAAGCATGTTTTGAGCTATGAATCTATGATTTATTTTGAGATTTGATGAAGGGTTTCAATGTATATTGCATGAGGGTATTGCCATGTGTTGGTGGTTTGATTTAGTTCAAGTTTTCTTGCATGATCTCATTCTTGAATTGCATGGTTTTATACTAGCATTACACACCCGCTAAGTGTTTGAATAAGTGTTCGGTTAATGCTTCATGAGTTGCTGAAGACCTAATGCATGGCATATGAGTAAAGTGACTTTATGATGATGAAAAAGATGTGTATATATGTTGATTTCATGAATGGTATTTGTAGTGATGGAAGTTGATTAATTGCTTCGTTCGGGGTAGTACGCTTGAAATCCCATATTTGGGGGGGGGGTATATACCTCAATCAGCTAGCTCGGCAGGTGGTAGGCTCGTGCAACCATGTTTGGGGTTTTATACCTCAATCGCCTTGCTCGGATATTGGGGGTATATACCTCAATTGGCTCGCCAAGTAGGTGGTAGGCCTTGGTTTCTAATGATGGTCTCTTCCTTCACATGTATTATATTGTATATAAGCATGTTTTACTTCAAGCATCACTCATGCATGCCATATTTCTATATGCTCATTTATTGCCTAATTATGCATTTTGATTATGTTGCCTATCTCTTGTTGCATTTCATCCTACATATTTATTACATTCAAACAAACTAACGCATACTCTATGATGACATAATGTTACCATGTAGGAACCGGAGCTCCTCACGATCATCCTCATCCTCCCCATGGCTAGTACTATCTCTACAAAGCAAGTTGGTGAGTCCTCAATTTCGGGGACAATGTCATTGATCTTATGTTATATATAAGGACTCTCTTTCCTTTATTGTATGTTTTGACTATGAGGGTGAGCCCATTTGCTTGTCTTGGCCCCCGCTAAGTTCTTTGTTTAGAAGTGTTGTTGGATAGGATATGTAATGATGTTATTAGCTTGGACTCTCTTTGACTCTTTTGATGTTTTGTGATGTGAAAGATGTCCCTTAGACCCGTGTTCCCTTTTGACTATCTCTTATTATTTTTTTATTGCTTCCGCGACCAAGGATGTGTAATGATATGTTAAGAGGCTTGATTGGGGTCCCTTTGGGTTCCCCATTCGCTGTGTCAAGTCTAGGACCTAAGCTTGGGTCGTGAAGTAACACACTCAGTGATGATTTCAAAATTAACACTGGGACTATTCAAAGATACTTACACTCACAAAGATATTCATGCACATTGACTAATACCATAGGCTTGCCCATATGCTCATGACTCATATTTTCAACTAGCCAGACTAGGATCACTCTAGGACTTTCTAGGCTTATTACGTCGGCTCATGGGGCTTTGGTAGGGTATTTTTTGAAACATAGTGACTAAAGACCATCCTTGAACCACATTTTCATCACTTTCACCTTACCAACTCAATCAATTTCACCTTATTCTCCCTTTTTCTTCATATTCAACCTTTTCCATGTATTTTCTTCTCATTTTTCATATTTTGCCTCATTTTCACAAATCATTCTTCTTTTAATCTCAATCTAAGGAATCATTTTCTTCTTCTTTCTCCCGATACATGATTTTCTTCTTTTTTCTACACATTTCTAACTCACCACCTTATTTTTGTGATTTCACCTCTACACCGGGCACCCTCAACTTAATCTTTTAGCCTATTTTGAATGACACAAGATCTATTCCCTAAACCAAGGCAACTTTTGGTAGCCACCTTCAACTTAGGCATTTTACCTCAGTCTTGGTTCACTATGCTCAAGGACATACTAGGGCCAAATTCAAGGTTTACCACTAGACAAGGTTATGCTAATTAGGTATTTTAGAAAGAATTGGTTAATGTAAGGCTCAAATATTTAGAATAAGGAATAAAATATCATTTGGTTGGTTATGTTAGGCTAAAGTGGACTAATTTAAAGAACAAGGTCCTAGGATCACCTCCTAATCCATTTAATCTACAATCCAACTTAGAGTAACAGGGCATGTTCTGAATTAGTACAAAACATGCAGAAATCTGGCAAAATAAGCTCACTCACACATGGAATTGCATACATTTTCAAGAAGAAACTCATAGATCATGTTTTATATCTCAATTACCCTCACTCATCAAGAAAAATATTGCCAAACACCCAAATATGCATGGTTGCTGTTTAACTACAAATCAAAATATTTTTAGTGGGTATCTTTTTTCAAATCATAACATTAAACATCTAAAACAAGCTATATGCCAAAAGTATAAGTACTACATGCCACATATATTATCTAAACATTCTAAACATGTCAGTTCAATAGAAATTAAATATCCACGAGGAAAAAGAACACAGGCAAGAAATTCTCGGGTTATAATTTTAGGGTAGTTATGGACCATAAGCTACTCAGACTTCAACAAGGTCCATAATGAAAGCGCAAAAAGAGGGGGGGATGAATTGAAGTTTCTTCACTGTTTTCCTTTTATGTTGTCTCAACTTCAGATAGTCAGTTAGTCAAACAAATAGTCGACCAACAGATAAATAAATAAAAAGAAATTTAAAGTGCATAAGAAGAAACTTTAACACCAGATATTTTTATACTAGTTTGGATTCAATTTGAATCCTAGTCTACTGCCTTGGGTTGCAAGGGATATCTATTTAATCCTTTAAAAGGGTTTGTGGTTACAAAAGTTGAAACTAAAACTCAGAATATTTTTTCTCTCATTTTTTTTGTTATTCTTTTTCTGTTGATATACACCTCTCTTTTTAATGTTTCTTCTTTTTCTCTCTCTTTTTCTTTCATAGTAAAATAAGAATTATAGATTAAAAATGATTTTCTAAAGATGAAGAGTATTGAAGAAGGCTTGAATTGTAGTAGGCTTATATGGTTGATGAGATATCTAGATGCCTTCTTTTATAGAAGAGATGGCATCCGAAGGGATCCAATCCTTGGATTAAGGCATTGATTTGATCCTTTTTCCAATAATAAGGGCAAGGGAAATGGAAAGAAGGTATCCTGGTTCTTCGTGCACATCCTGTTGATTGTTTGATTCTTCGTGGATATCCTGTTGATTACCTGATTGATATCTTTTTCATTTTTGTTTGGTTGACTGATAACTTTTTCCTTTTTGATTGCATTACTGATGTGCGAAGAACCTTGATTGTCATGTGATTTCATAATCCTGTAACAGATTTTTCTCAGATTCGTTTTGCCTTGATTTTCTCTGAATATTTTGGTTTTCCTGATTAAGCTTCCATAATATGTCTCAATTCCAGATTTTCCTTTTTTCTTGATTAGCTTTTAGATCTGCCAAATCTAGTAGATCACACTTCCTTATATAGCTACCTTTGCATCCTGAAATATAGTCATCATTCAAAAAAAATTATCACTAACAATCTCCCCCTTTTTGATGATTAAAGGGTTATGAAGTCAACTTCCCTGAAGGTAGTCGACCACTTTGAAGTTGCTCCCCCTGAATAGTTGAGTTGTGTGCTCCCCCTGATTCGATACCTGCTAGTTGACTTGCTATTACAAGATAGCATATACAAACTGCACACAACAAAAATGCAACACATGCCAAAAATATTCTCCCCCTTTGACATCAGCAAAAAAGAAACATATTTAATAGTGCTCATAGCACAACCGTCTTTCAAAATAAACACATAATCAGAGTTTGGTGATATATGCCCTAAGCAATAGTCTAAAAAAATTATAATGCAAACAGTTATATGTGAGGTCAAAGAGAGTACATTAGGGTGTTCACAAGAGATGTTTTCAAATTATCGATCATAGTAGTTTGAGAGGTTGAGAGTTCATCTGAACTAGTTTGAATCTTTTGAGCATACTTTGCAGCATCCATGATGTATAGCTTCAAACAAACTTTGGCCACATCAGTACCTATTTTCTTGGTTGAGGATCGAATCTTTTCCACAAAATTGGCAACTAAGTAAAACTTGCAATGACTGGAGAGAAGGAGGTCTTGAAGGGCCTCAAATTTCTCGTCAATCCCTAAGATTCTCGATAGAATATACTCAAGAAGTTGGGAGTCAAGAGGAGTGGGAGCAGTAGGGATGGGAGGATAGGGTTTAGGAGGAGAAGTAAGAGCTACATAATCTGTTTTGGGAACCCAAGAATCGTTGGAGAGTACGTAGCCCATACTCCCAAACGCCCTAGAATTATAACACTATTGCACATTAATAGAAGGAATATCTGTGAGAAGAGAGAGTTGGCTTTGAGGATGCTAGAGATAATCATCATATGGGGAAGGCTAGGGGGATCAATAGTAGAGTCGATCATGTAGTTGAGAATAAAAGAGGAAAGCTTGAATCTCTTCTTAGAGAAGGCAAAAGGTCCAGAAAGTGTCACGCACAGATAAGGAAGTGAACGAACCTCTACTATGTGTGCAATGACATAAGCTTCAAAAGTCACATCCTTGGGGCCAAGAATAGAAGATACAGACCAAAGGGGTTAGAAGAGAGGGCCTTTTTGGATTCTTCAAAAGTTACCTCAAAATCAGAAGGCCAGGATTTTTTAATGGCACCAGAGAACCCAGAGCAATGAATGTCAAGAATTACTTCCAGAATGTCACAATTCAAGAAGTTTCGCTTACCAAGAACTAGGCTTTCTACTTCTCCAGGCTTTGAAGAGTGAAGGTTGGCATAAAAGAGTCTAACTAATGGTTCATAGACCACTTTTGGAGGGGAAGAGAAAACATTTGCCCATCCTTATACTCAAATAATTCCTTGATAGGATAGTGAAGAGTTAAGAGGAGATCAAGGTCTACAAGACTTCCAAGCACAACAGTTTTGGTTTTAAGAGTTTGGAAGAGGGTTTCTTTAGAAGAGAATGAAAAATCCATCTTTACATCAAGAGATTTATCAGAATCAAAATGACATTTTCTTTTCTGATCTCT
Source organism: Solanum clarkiae (assembly GCA_011800125.2). Classification (NCBI taxonomy): domain Eukaryota; kingdom Viridiplantae; phylum Streptophyta; class Magnoliopsida; order Solanales; family Solanaceae; genus Solanum; species Solanum clarkiae. The sequence continues at coordinate 11,387 of JAABOM020059370.1, forward strand.
GGAGGGATGGATAGAGGCAGGGAGTTTGAGAAAGGATACCGGTGGAGAAGTTGAAGATGGAGGGGATGAATGAGTGGAAGAATTTTCAGAGTCAACTAGAATATAGGAATGGGCAATGCCTTTTTCCTTTGAACCTGGAACTCTTACAAGGAGTGATGGTGGGGAATGGTCAAGCAACAGGGATGAGAAAGATGGAAGAGAAGGGGGGTTATAAAACGAGGAAGGGAAGATTAAGAGAAAAAGGCAGGACTAGACCGACAGGACATGAAACGATGGGGGACTGACACACAAAATAAAAATGGGGAAACTCACTCGCTAGCCATCAAAAATTAATGTAAGGTAATTAATAAAGTACCCGAAAACCATGCAAACAAGGAGCAAAATCAGAATCTCAATAAATGCAACTCATCATTACGAAAAAAAAAAACTGAGAATTTTCCACATGTACAGTTAGTAACTGTAACATTTTCCAAAAATAATTTAAAACGGTTTGGGAATAATATTTAAGGTATTTTTGAGATTGCAAAATCATTCCTCAAGGAGAGGTTTTGTAAAAGTATCAGCCAGCTGCTTTCCAGTGAACGAAAATAACTTCAACATCTCCAATAAACATGGTTTCTAATGAAATGATGCTTGATATCAATATGCTTGGCCCTAGAATGATACACAGGATTTTTAGACAAATGGCACTAGAATTATCATATAATAATTGTGCAGGTTTAACATTTATATCAAAATCAGATAATTGATGAATAATCCATAAAACCTGAGAGCATAGTCTAGTGGCTACATATTCAGCTTCAGTGGGTGAAATAGATACAAAATTTTGTTTCTTGTTATTCCAAGAGACCAAGCAATTTCCAAGGAATTGGAAAGAACCACTAGTGCTTTTTTGGTCTACTTTATCACCTGCATGGTCTGCATCAGAGAATCTATGAAGATTAGGTGTAGAGGATTTTTCATACCATAATCCAAAAGAGATGGTACCAACTAGACAACAATTATCCTTTTAACAACTGTAAGATGAGATTCTTTAGGAGCATATTGGATTCTAGCACATTTAGATACATAACATGATGTCTGGATGACTAGTAGTGAGATAGAGTAAACATCCAATCATACCTCGAAGCTTGATTTCATCAACTCTTTTGCCATAAGGATCAAGGTCCAGTGTGCATGACGGACTCATGGGAGTGCTAATTGATTTAGCATTTTCCATACCAAACTTTTGAACTAGTTCTAATGCATACTTGCTTTGACAGATAAAAATACCTTGGTCATTTTGATAGATTTAAAGACCAAGAAAGAAGCTCAACTCACCCATCACACTCATTTTGAACTCGCTTCGCAGAAGATTGACAAAGTCCTTACACAGATCAGAGTTAGTACTATCAAATATAATATCTTCAACATATATTTGAATAATAATATTGTCAGAGGAAGACTTTTTTATAAAGAGAGCTGTATCAATACTTCCTTGAGAGAAGCCATATGATAGTAAAACCTTACATTGGCGCTCATACCAAGCTCTAGGAGCTTGTTTGAGTCCGTAAAGGGCTTTTGACAATTTAAACACATAATAAGGAAAATCTGGATTTTCAAAATGATTGTTTTACAAGAACATCCTCAATAAAACCATTTAAAAAGTTCTTTTGATGTCCATTTGTAAGAGCTTAAATCCTTAATAAGCAGTATAAGCAAGTAGAATTCGAATAGACTCTAACTTGCTATAGGAGAAAATGTTTCATCATAGTCGACTCCTTCTTGTTGAGAGTAACCTTAAGCGATAAGTCTTGTATTAAACCTAGTTACTTCTCCAGCCTCATTCAACTTGTTCCTGAAGATCCATTTTTTCCAACGATGGTAAAATTTTAAGGTTTGGGAACCAAGGTCCTGACTTGATTCCTTTCGAATTGGTCCAATTCTTCTTTCATAGCATTTACCCAATCTTTGTGTCTTTGAGCAACTTTTACCTTTTTGGGCTAAAATTGGGATATAAGAACTATGTTGGCACTTCTTTTGCTGGATGCCCTTGTTCTCATCCCATTAGTGAAGTCACCAATGATGAACTTTCCGGGATAGTCAGGTTCACTCTATTTATTTGGGACATTTTCAACTGCTTGTTGGCTTTCTTCAACAGTAGCCGACTGTTCATTGTCTGCAGCTATTATTAAAGGGTATTTTATCATTGTTAGAAGTATCTTCATCATTGGAACTGCAGATTTTCTCAAGAATAGGGTTAGATTCGTCAAATATGACATATATGGATTCCTCTACAGAGGAGGTACGTTTACTAAAGATTCGATATGCTCTACTAGTGGTAGAGTAACCAAGAATGATACCTTCATCACTGCGTGGATCGGATTTTCCTAGATTGTCCTTACCATTAGTGTGAACAAAACATTTGCAGCCAAATGGATGAAAGTAGCTGATTTTAGGCCTCTTTATATCCCATAGTTCATAGGGGGTCTTTTTGAGAATTGGCCTGATTAGACACCTGTTAAGAATATGACATGCAATGGTTAACGCCTCTGCCAAAAATGGTGAAGAAGAGAGTGTTCACAAATCATAGTCCTGGCTATGTCTTGAAGCATTTTGTTTTTCCTCTCAACCACTATATTTTGTTGAGGAGAGCAAGGGGAAGAGAAGTTATGTGAATACCTTTCTTCATTGCAGAAGTTTTCAAAGGACTTGCTTTCAAATTATCCTCCATGATCACCTCTGATAGAATTAATGTAGTAGCCTTTTTCTCTTTGTACTTTCTTATAAAAGAACTCAAAATTCTTTAAGGTATCATCTTTGTTAGTGAAAAACATAACCCAAGTGAAACAAGAATAATAATCTACAACAACAAAAGCATGCCTCTTACCACCAATGCTTGCTGTTCTAGGTGGACAAAAAGATCCATAAAAAGGAGTTGAAATGGTTTTGTAGTAGAGACAATGTCTTTAGAATGAAAGTAGTTTCTTGTCTGCTTACCCATTTGAGGGGCGTCATAGATGTGATCCTTTGTCTAGTCTAACTTTTGAAATCTAATAACCAGTTCCAGTTTTGCAAGTTTTAGCATGGCCATGATTTTTATGCTATATTCAAGGATCTTCAGAGATGGATGCCAGACAGATATGATTAGATGATCCTTTGACTAAGTACAAAATGTAAATGTTTTTGTCCTTGCTTCCTAGAAGAACCGCCTTTCCTGAAACATCTTTAATGATGCACTCGATTTTCTAGAATCTTACCTCAAGGTGAGCATCACATAGTTTCCAAACACTTAATAGATTGTACTTAGCCCCTTCACAAAATACACATTAGTAATTTCACAGGTTTCATTAAAGGAAATAGTATCAATACCAATGACAGTTCTAGTTGAATTGTCACCAAACTAAATTTTTTGATCCTTAAATTTGGCAATAGGTTTGAATAGATATTTTTTGCCTGTCATATGATTTGAATATATGTTGTCTAGATACCATTTGCCTTTTGATTTTACCCAGAGTTCCTGCAAAAAAAGATTACTTGTTTTTAAGTATCCAATGAGCTTTGGGGTCTTTTTTGGTTAGAATTGTTTTTGACTCTCCAAACCGGGTTGGCTCGTTTAGAGAGACGATATCTACACCTGGAATAGGATGACCAAATTTACCACAATAATAACAAGAGCTTTTACCAGTTTTATCAGATCTAGGTAGACTATCATATTCAGAATGAGTCGACTAGTCTGAGCCAGTTGACTTAGTTCCTTTATTAGGACTGGAAAACCTTTGAGCATTTTTTAGAGATCTTTTAATTCAAAAATTCTTTGTCAAAAAGATCTCTTTCAATAGAACATACTTCGAGTTGAATTTCCAGTGCTCTTTTTACATCTTTAATAATTCTAACATTTTCAAAAGATCTTTTCAAGTCTGTGATGTCCTGATCCAATAGAGCTCTTAAATCATTGTATCTTTTACAAAAATCAGGTTTTACTTGACTGGGTTCTCCAATGGCCATGAAGCACACATTTCCAGAGTCATCTTGATCATATTCAGATGTGTCTTCATCACTCCAACTGCTAAGGGCTTTGTTTCTTCCATAACCTTGAGGATATGTTTCCTTAGTCTCTGGACATTCACTTTCAATGTGTCCAAATTTTTCGCAGTCATAGCACCTGCCATCATTTTGATTATAGGTAGTAATTTGTTTATTTCTAGAGTTATTTTGCTTACCTATTCTTTGATTTCTATTGCACCGAAATGTTTCCATGATAGATCTTGAGATTAGAGCAATTTAATCCTCATTGAAATCATCTTCATCATCATGATTTTCATGAGTTACTTTGAAGGCAACATATTTCTTTTTCTTATCTTCTTTAACCTTTTTGTTTAGGTGAGTCTTTCAAAGGTAATAAGATCTCCTCAAATTTAATCATATGTTAGGTTCTTTAGGTCCATGCTTTCACGTGCAACAACTTTTGTATGCCACTGAGGAGGTAGACTTCTTAGGACTCCTTATGTGCTCTATGGGAGCATATTCTTTTCCAACAACTTTGAGTTCTCCCATGGTCTTGCTCTGTCGTGCAAACATGCTTTGAACAGGTTCTCCTTCTTTCATTTGGAAGAGTTTATATTCATAAACAAGGAGACTGACAATAATTTCTTTTATTTTGTCAGTTCTTTCATAGGTCACTTCCAGTTAGTCTAACATTTCTTTAGCAGTTTCATAGATAGACATTTTCTCATATTCTTCGCCATTGATTGCATTGTACAGAACATTATTAGCCTTTGAGTTTATCTGAATGATCTCCATTTGTTCAATAGTGTAATTTTCCTTGCTAGGAACTACTGTGGTCTGGCTTTCTTTAGAGTTTGATGAATTTTCATTAGCAGGTTTGGCAGCGGGGATGGGTATATCACCAAGTTTGATGACCCTCCAAACCTTAACATCATAGGATTTGATAAAGGTTTCCATCCTGATTTTCTCGTCTGAGAAATGATTTCAATTGAAGTAGGAAAGGTCTAGTTTGAGAAGTTCCCTCTTGAAATAAAGCATAAATAGTCTGATTCTGATTTACCATGATCTTTTCCTCACCTGTGGTTAGACAGAAAAATTAGTGAGACCAGGCTCTGATACCAATTGAAAGTGTAAGAAGGGGGGGGGGATGAATTAAAGTTTCTTCACTTTTTTCCTTTTCTTTTGTCTTAACTTCAGATAGTCATCTAGTGAAACGGATAGTCGACTAACAGATAAATAAATAAACAGACATTTAAAGTTCATAAAAAGAAACTTTAACACCACATCTTTTTATACAAGTTTGGATTCAATGTGAATCCTAGTGTACTCCCCTTGGGTTGCAAGGGACATCTCTTCAATCCTTTAATGGGGTTTATGGTTACAAAAGTTGAAACTAAAACTCAGAATATTTTTTCTCTCATTTTGTTTTCATTTTCTGTTGATACACACCTCTATTCTCAATGTTTCTTCTTTTTCTCTCCCTTTTTCTTTCACATTAAAATAAGAACTACAAATTACAATGATTTTCTAAAGATGAAGAGTATGGAAAAATGCTTGAATTGCAGTTAGCTTCTATAGTTGATGAGATATCTGGATGCCTTCTTTTACAGAAGAGATGGCATTCCAAGGGATTTGATCCTTGGATTGAGGCATTGATTTGATCTACTTTTCAAGAATAAGGGCAAGGAAAATGGAAGGCAGTCATCCTGGTTCTTCGTGTATATCATGTTGACTGCTTGATTCTTCGTGCATATCTTGTTAATTGCTTGATTGATATCTTCTTCCTTTTTGATTGCTTGACTGATATCCTTTCCTTTTTGATTGCTTGACTGACTTGTGAAGATCCTTGTTTGTCGTGTGATTTCATATTCCTCTCAAAGATTCTTCTCAGATTCCTTTTGTTTGATTTGCCTTGATTTTCTCACTAGATTTGGGTTTTCTTGATTAACCTTATGTAATATCTCTTAATTATAGATTTTCATTTTTGCTTGATTAATTTTTAGATCTGCCAAGGATAGTAGATCACGCTTCCTGGTATAGCCACCTTTATGTCCTGAAATAAAGTTATCATTCAAAACAAATTAGCACCAACACATAACTGCCCATACCCTATCGAAAAAAATGTACGCTGTCCTCAAAGTACAACATCAAAATAAAAGTAAATATAAGGGGTAAAAAAAAACATATATTGGTGCTAAGCACTAGTCTCGGGCTGCATCTGGTCATCTCCCTCCTGTGGAGTAATTTGCACAGCAGTCGAACTTTGTCCGCATGGGCCAATACCCATCGCTCTATCATGCTCCTGGGCTAATCTCAGCTCTTCTTGTTTCCTCGATATCCTCAAGGCTAGCCCAACCTTTACCGAGTCAACAAATTGAATTCACTGGATTGGGTCTACAAAACCCTAACTATGAGTCGTAGCTTCATCCATGACTCATAAGTCCTAGTCTCGTAGACTACTCAACACTTAGAAAAATTCAGAAAAAAAACCCAGGTTCCATAAATTCCATTCACAACTCGTAGTTTGAACTATGAGTTTTAAAGTTCGCTCATGGGTAGAGTGCATACTTAACCTGCATGTTGTAACTCTTTACGAGATAAGACTATGAGCTGTCGAGTGCAATACGTCTTGTAGGCCTAGTCGTGGAGACTGCATTAGATGCAGTTCTCAGCAAAACCTGCAATCTTTGTCATGAACCTATATACTATTCATAAAATGCAGTTGCACCATACATGCAACAAACCCAATGTCAAAAATAATAATCAAAACACAAACAAACAATCAACTCAATGTTCAAAAATAGAAAATAAACTCAAAACTATGCTAAAACATCAAATATTCTCAGGTTGCCTCCCAAGTAGCGCCTGATTTATTATCGCAACACGACTTAGGCATCTTGAGTACTCAAAATTCCTCAATTGCCCCTGATGATGTTCATGCTCCAACAAGAAAGACGTCGCTGTCACTAATTAACCTAACCAAAGATTTGGGTCAAATCCACAGGGAATACAGTGTTTGACTACAAAAATTCACTATTAATCATTTTGAGCATTTATATCTAAAATCTCAAAAAAGGGGTTTGTGATTTAAGAACAAAAGTAAAATAAAAACTATAATACTATGCAAGGAAACACTCAATTTTAGGGACCACTTGGGAATTGTGTTCCCCATGATTCGTTGACTCAATTACCCTAGACAACATAATTACAATTGAAACTTTACATGCAGGACGATAACTTAGGTTTTTCCAACACTCTTGTGAAGGTGAATATCGAATTTCAGCATGATGCTTGGTCGGCAACCATGTGTGCCAACTAACCATTACCTATTATCCCAGTCAACCTCCCCTTGGTCAGGTTTGGTTGATTATATAAGAAAACATCAATCGAATGTCATCATCTACTTCCATTTTTTGATTTATCACTACCTTGGTCAGGATCATGACAGTATGTAGGGTTTGGTATTGGCCACCACCACAAAACAATAATCAAAATGAAGAGAAATTACTATACATGCAAAACCCCAATCATAGAAGTGCAATAAGTCTAGGTTATCTCTAGTCAACCACCTATGGTTCCCACAACTCCATGTTGTGGGTGCTTAGCTATTCATGGCTAAAGCAAAACCAACAAAAATGCAAATACAAAACATGATTGAGAATTTTACCCAAAGCAATAAAAAGCTATAACACCATAAGTTACGAACCACAAGCTTGATAGATTGAAAAAGAGTACAATGTATAATTTGCACTCCCCAAAAGTGGATTTTCAAAGAGAAAATTAAAATTTACACTAAAACCCTAAAGTAATCTAGAGAGAATATTCAAAGGCTCTCCTCCAATATTCAAGTCTAGTCTCCTTAAAATAAACTCTAACATAAAGTACATATAGTAGTTACAAATTTTAACCATAAAAATTACACAGAAAAGATAGCTAGTAGCAGGTACGTCTCACAAGTACGACTGTAGGGTGACCTATGAGTCGTAATCGGGGTCTCGTATCAGGCACTTAGCGTTTTGGATTTGACTATTACGACCCACTAGTATGAGTTGTTTCTTGAGCTACAACTCGTATACTCTTCTAGTAGTCTAGGCATTTAGTTTTTGGTCCAAAATTTTGGCTCTCTATTTCTTGCTACGAGCTACCTATACGAGTCGTATTGAGACTTATGACTCGTAGGGTGGCCTCATAAGGCTGACCTCCACTTAGCATTTTTTTATTTTTGCTCACTATTTCTGGCTACGAGATCATCCTATGACTTGTAGCTTGGGCTATGACTCGTAGGTGAGCTCGTATGTTCTGCACTTTAGCAAAATCTTCAATTTTTCTCCAAAACCATGCCAGCCTACCTTTTCTGAAATAACAACACAAAAAAACGTAAAAACCATAAAAAGTCACATTAAGAACTCACAAAATTCCATGTTTTAGGCATCAAATGTGCTGTATTTTGACAATACATCAGCCCAAACCTCACTTTTCAATTCACCCAGATACTTTATAGATTGGCGGATATCAAAAACCACTTCTTCATCATTCACCCTAAATCTGAGTTTACTGGAATCCATATCTACCAGAGCTCTCCCTGTAGCTAGCAATGGTCTTCCTAAGATAATACGGACCTCAAAATCAACTTTACAATCAAGAATCACAAAATCCACTGGGAATATGAATTTGTCGACGTTCACAACACATCATAAAGTATTCCCTCCAGTTTCTTGATTGTTCTATCTGCCATTAACAACCTTATTTTAGTAGAAGTGGGAGAATCCAAATCAAGCTTTTTGAAATCCACCAGAGGCATTAAGTTTATACTAGAACCCAAATAGTACAAAGCCCTTGTAAACTCTACATCACCAATAGCACCAAGGATGTTGAATGCACTAGAGTCTTTCCTTTTCTAAACTAAGGACTTAGTAGTAATGGAACTACAATGTTGGAGCTCTTGAGAAAGCTCTTGGCTTACCGTGTGCTTCTTAGTCACAAATCCTTTATGTATTTAGCATAACCGGGTATTTTATCCAATGCTTTGATCAGGAGAATATTGATGGACAGTTACTTCAACTTGGAGAGAAAATGTTTAAACTTGTCATCCTCCTCCTTTTGTTTGTGTCTTATGGGAAAGGGAGGAGGAGGCCTTGGTACGGTCTTATACTTCTTTGGCTCTTCAAATGTTTCACCGCTTACCCTATCTTTGACACAATCCTATCTCTTCATGCAGATCCTCCACACCTACCAGCATCAGAGGATCAATGGTATTCTTACCTCCCCTAGTCATGACAACCATACAATGCCACTCATTCTTCAAATGTTGAATCATATTTCTTGGCGATGTACCTTTCTGGAGTTGATTTAATTGATTGGACACATGACCGAATTATTGCTCAAGTTGCTTAATGGACATCAAATGAGACTGTCTTTTGATTTGTGCTAGAGATATCAGGTTTCATACTCCTTAGGGTCTCATCTTGTATCTTGACTTTTTCATCAGTCCGTCAAATATCTCATCTATTCTCAAATTGCTAGCCTTGACATCATGATTATATGGTAGCACATATAGACCATTCCTAAAACCATATATTCTACCCCAATCTACTTCAGGTACCCTATTTATCTCATAATAACCTCCTCAGTTATCTCTATAACCACCTTCTCAATTGTAGTTCTGAACTTGGTTCCCAAAACCTTGATGACAATAGTCCGAATTGGACCCTTGGGCATTCGTCCAAAAACCCATAGCTTGATCAGTCACAAAACAAGTATCCTCATCATAATACTGCTCTTCATACATGGGCAATTTATAGATGTTCTCTATCTTTGCCCCTTTACATGATTGGTTTTGACCACTTGCTCCATTCTTTCAGCGATCCTTGTAAATGGTTGATCCAAGAACATGCCCCTATTATAGTATCGGCACAAGCTTGACTATTTTCATTATGGGCATTGTAGAAGATCTCTACCAAGGTATTGTCAACAATTTTATGGTCTGGGACACTTCTGAAACACTTTGTGAATAGCTCCCACGTTGTACTAATTGAATCACCAGGTAATTGCTCAAAATTGTTGATTTGATCTTTCTATTTGAGCTTCTTTGACCTCAGGAAGAACCTTTCCAAAAAGGCCTTCTGTAAATTCGCCCAACTGCTGATTGAGCTTTATGTAAGTCATGATAGCTACACCACTGCATTACTAGTAAGAGATAAAGAGAACATACAAAATCCAATGGCATCCATGAAAAGATTTTGCATCCCATCACTCTCGTGTAAACAAAAGCTCCATTATGTAGATGGCTATGAGGATTCTCAGATGGTGGACCCATAAAAAACCATGATTTTGAAGTTTTTGAAGAAACACACTTGAAACTATGAACCTAGTGTTAGTGGTGGTAACACTATAGCTCCCGTTGTATCCATGGCCATGGGATTCAATCTATATTGATTCCATCCATAAGCAGTCTCATTGAAGTCCCTAGGTAGTGGCCTATTCTCCAAAGGTGGTGGATTGACATCCCTATCATCAACATTAACATTTTAATTATAGCTTCATTAACCGCGATAATATCATTTTCTTGAGCCATTCTTCTTGAAACCTGTTGGGTCTCTAAGTCAGTCTGAGATAAAGGAATGCCTTGACTCATTCTATAAGGCATACAATACCTAGTATACTCTACAAAGAAACTAAACAAACAAAAACAAAAACAAAGGTAAAATACAAGAGAACTAAGAAATTAACGCTTGAATTATACTGCTAGTGCCAATCAATGTCTCGTCGTATTCCCTGGAAATGATGCCATTTTCTTTGATCACGCTCAAGATACACCTCTCTTTTGAGGTCAAAGCAATCATTTTTAAAGTAATAAACCTAACTAAGGTTAGAGTCAAATACTATAGTGAATACAAAGACTTTCCAAATCGATTCACTAGTAAACAATTCAAATATTTTAACTACTCCATTCCCCAAAAAAAGGGGGTTGCAATGATTGATAAAACATTTTAACTAAAATGGAAGACAATCAATAATGGAGAGCAACTTGGGTATTGTGTTCCTTATGATTCACTAACTCAACATCCCCAGACATTACAATTCTCAACTAGAATATCACATGGAGGATGGTAATTTATGTTCTTCCAACCCTTTGATCAAAGGTGAAGGTCAAATTTCACTATGGAATTTGGCCCATCTCCATAGTGTTCTATACTAACGTCCCTATCAACCTCCCCTTTGTCTATTTTAGTTGATTAGACGAGAACCTATTATTGAATCTTGTTAATCAATCTCTTTTCAAATTCATTACCACTTGGATCGGGAAGGTAACATTAGGCAAGTTCTAATGTTGGCCACTACTAGAAAGCATTTAAAATGAAGAGATTTAATTAATATATGCAAATAGCCATTCTAAGAATTGCAAATAATCTAGGTCTATTTGGTTAGATGATCATGGTTTCCACAACCTCAAGTTGTGGGTTTAGTCACTTATGCTATGGGAAGATAAAGAAAATACGAATTGAGAAGACATAATCTCTTACCCAAATAGATTGAAGAACAAGCAAATCCAATTTGTATTGAGAGTCAAAAGGTTGAAAGATACAATAAATCCACAAGTGTATTCTCTTCTCCAATATTTTGTCTCCAAGTCTAAAAACCTTAAAAATCTCTAATTTCGTGCTCTTTACTCTAAGTCTGTTGTAATCTATGAGAAACTATGAAAAATTTCATTTAATGACCTAATATTTAGTATTTATAGTATTTACAAACAAGTTCTTAAAAAAATTAGAAAAACTAATCGACGGCTGCTACGACTCATAGTTACAACTCATTACTAGGTTTACGAGTTGTAATTGGCTTTTCATGTTTAGCTTCTTCAATCTTGAACTTAACTGCTATGAAACATCTTCACGAATCATAGTCTGATCTATGACTCGTATTAACCTCTCACAGTCCATATCTACATCAATTGGTCCAACACTGGAAAACACTAGAAATTTCTACGAAACTCCTCAATATGACTTGTAGAGTTAACTACAAGTCATAAAGAGGTCTTGTGTAGCTGAATTTCAAATCTTCAGGCTTTCATCAAATGGTGGAAATCTCTACAGAACTAACTCTACAACTCGCAGATGGCTCTGCGACTCATAGAGAGTCTCGTAAGTCTAAAAAAACCAGAAAAAGTCAGCAATCTTCCCAAAATTGTGCCAACTTGCTTTTCCTGCAAAAATAAATATAAAGACACATAAAACTCATAAATGTCGCATTGAGAATATACAAAATCTCAAGTTTTAGGAATTAAATGTACTGTATTTTGATAGCACATCAAACTAATTAATTAAAATTAGAGAATTCATAATTATTGGAACGTATGCATGCATGTATTAATTAATTCTTTCATTTGGAATAACTCACCTAATTCTTACTTAGCGGATAAGGGGGTAATGAATGGATAAGGGTTAATTAATAGGATTCAATGTTATCCCTCTCATCTAATCAACCAACTTGGATCAACGGGTGGTTGTACTGGAACAAAAGGTAAGGATTAGTAATGCAACACTGTGGGGATGGATCAAATCACATAGTGAAATTAACCTCTTGCCTGGATCAAAGGGTTTGGTAAACATAATATACCAGTTCTGTATGCTACATACTAAAAATATTATGATTATCTGGCTATACTAAGTTAGGAATACATGAGAAACACAATACCTTAGTTACTTCTCTCACTGAATTCACAACACTTGCTTCTAGGTTAGGTTTATTTACTGCATTTGCAACCTCCCCCCCTTCGGAAGATAAGTAGCTTAATTCATTCTAATATCTCTTAACTACTCCGGGTATAGACCATATTTCTTATGGTTTTGATCCTAACCTGGATTAAGTTATATATTTTAATAACAACCACTTATACCCTCAAAGGGAGGTGTAGTTTGGGGGATATCAGTTATGTCGAAAACTGAATAAATGGCGATCCTATTGAAAAATGAGATGAAATCATCAGAATTGAAATAATTTTGGATATCATTATGATAATATAAGAATTGAGATAGTTTTTGAATATTGTTGTGAATAATTAATGATGATTGTAATAAATTTGAGATTTGTGAGCCTATTTGGGTATTTGTGGAGTCCATTTCATCGACATCTTGATAATTGATGAGATAGTGATGATATAAGATATAATGATGGCCTTGTGGTGCTACTTGTTACACATGGTATAGCCCATTCGATGTGATGGTTATTGTACAAATATGTTGTTATCTATATTGTTCTTACATATATTCTTGAAAGGATGCATTAGTATGTACATATCTCATAATTGACTAGTCGCATTAGTATGCACATATCTCCTAATTGACTAGCTGTATTAATATGCATATATCTTATACTTGAATAGGTTCATTGGCACACACAAATTTTACTTTTGACTGGATGCATTGGTATGCACACTTCATACTTACATTGTGGCATTGGTATGCACCCTTTATACTTATATTGTCGCATTGGCATGCTCAATTCATATTACATCTGTACTACCTAAGACGCTGTGATACTTGAGACATTTTGGTGTAAGGCTCACGATGCCTTGAGTTATATCAGTATAAGGCCTGCGACACCTTGAGTTATATCAATATGAGGCTTGCGACACCTTGAGACACCTCATATGGAAAGTCTAGAGGACACTTCATAGTAATTGAGATACTTTGGGAAAAAAATGGGTACATCTTGGAACATGTGAGGTTCAGTATTTCTCGACACTCATGATAATTGGTAAAATTATTATAAATTGAGACATGTTGAAAGTTCATAGTACTAGTCGTAGCACCTGTTGTTATTAACTCTAATCCTATGTCGTTATTCATCTATATTCTTATCATGATGCTATAATCTACCTTGATAATGTAGCATTGACATGCATTCATTATTTGTTTTACATGTGTATCGGCCCTACGATAGTTGTAATTTCACCTTATATATACGTGTGTGTGTATATATATATATATATAGCTTGTGATGCCTCAATATATATATGTATAGCTTGTGATGCCTCAATAGGCTTCAGCTTAAGGCCTGAGATGCGTTAAGTTATTTCAGTACATGACCTACAACACCCTCAGGTTATATCCTGTAGCTTCGGCTCGATAGATGTGTACATTGGCCCTGCAATGGTCGTAATTCCACCTCATATATAGCCTGTGATGCCATTGAATTCATGTGTTACATTGCATTGGATCTTTGATTATATTTACTATCTTTACCTATTTCAATTAATGTTTGTATTATGTACTAGCCCCTTTGATATAAGTCAGATGATTCTTCATTGTTACATACTTGTTCGATTTCTCTTACCCAGTTGGTTGAATCTATTGGGTACATTTTGGTGTACTCACCCTTATTTTATTTGCTCCCCATCGATCAAGCATAGGGACCCATACAATGTAGTTGATTCATTCTAACAGAGTTTTCTTCGGTCATCCAGATCTTAGTGGTAAGGCTCAAACTTTGTATCACCATAGATCTTTGAGTCTTCTGTTACTGCTTCATTTCAGACTTAGTATTAGATATTATCAACTTTGTATCGCATTTGAGACAGTTGGATTTACTCTTGGTACTACTTTAGATACTCTTGTACCTATGATGCCACGTTTTGGGATTTCATATGTTATGGTGTGATTGTTTCGACTTTACGTTATTTTATTATTTCTGATCCGATTTTGGGTTGTGACGTATATCCTCAATACCTACCAAAAAGTATAGGGTAGTGCAGAATACATCCCAACAACTCCTTCCCCATAGAATACTGTACATTCAATAGCTGCATAGGCTGCAGTGATGATGAATTTTGTGTACCAGAGAAAAGAACAGAAGCGTATACACATCCTATTGCATGATAAAAATGGAGCTAGTTTTAGTATTAAGAATCAAAGTTATTTAATAAATAGTCTTCAATGTGTATGTAATGACCCTGACATTTTTTGGCATTTTTGATAAAATTACTATTTTACCCCTTTTGATATTTACCCCGAGTCCCACTTGATTCGTTGAGAAAGTGAGTTTTTGAAAATTTGGTGAGAATTTGAGTTTTTGCTAAAGGATTGAGTTTTGAAGGCTTAACTTGCTTAATTTTTAATTTTGGCATCATTGGGACTTTTGAAATCTCAAAATAGAATTTCATCGATTCCATCAATTTTGAAATGTGAAAATTGGATTAGGATAATTGTCGGAATCAGATTTCGAGTTGATAAATAGATTTGAGGTCTAAAGTTTGAAATTGAGTTGAAACTTGGCCAAGGTTTGACTTTAGTCAACATTTTATTTTGAGTGCTCAATTGGATTTCTAATGGTTTTATTGGTTCCAAGAAGTGGATTTGGCTCTAAAATGTGCTTTGATATAATTTTTGAGTATTTCGATATCATTTTGGTATTTCTAGTGTCTTAAGTTGTCCTAGATTTTTCTAATCATATTTCAGGTCAAGGAGAATCTATATTCAAATTTTGGCTATTCTATTGTGTCTTAAACATCAAATTTTGGAGGATAATATATATGCTTTGTGTATATGGGTTCCAAATGAATACTGAGGGTCCATTTAGAATTTGAAACATTTTTCTGATTGCTTATATTTTGTGTCATGGCCCTTCTTTGTATTTGTGCACATCACTCCCATATTGGCGAAGGTGTGCATCTAAGTGAACCGCACTCGCAAAGCTTGAGCCCTAAAAGCGGAGGGTTAATCGGGTTGACCTCCACATTTGGGGATGCTTAAGCTACATTTGCAGAGGCCTGTTAACTTTTGATATCTGCATTCGCAAGCCTAAGCTCTGCGATCGCAGGGGGTAATTTGGACCCCTAAATAGTTACTTGCCTAAATGAAAGTTGGTAGTTCATTCCCTCCATTTTGAATCTTAGAGCTCATGAGGGGGCGTTTCCAAGATGAATACATTAGGTAAGAAATGTTGAGCTAAAATTTTCATCGCCCATTAATTATTTTTTATTTTTAACATCAAATTGGGGATTTTGAATTGAAAATTTTGGGATTTGTTCATAAACCTAAAATTTTGCTTAAATTATTGTTGTTAGTTTGTTTTAATTCTATTTCTTAAATGGTTTTCGCAAATGGATTCCTAATACTTCAAGGAATATTTTTATGCAAAAGTTTTCTGCTTTCAATTCCATTTTTCAATATTGGACTTTGGACAATTTTCCCCTTTTTCCTAGATTTCATTAATTTTTGCATCATCAAACATAGATTTGATTGTGCAATGTTATTTGAATAGATTGTATTGTTTCGGATATGAATCAAAAAATAAAAATTTATATTGTTGGATTGATTCCTTGACTTTATCAAGGCTAGTAAATTTCTAAACTATTTTTTGAGGAGAAACTATGTGTTTTTGGAAACCTTATTGAGTTTATTTGAACCTTTACTTCTCTTCTTTGTGTGTTGGGGAATAATGAAGATTTTAAATGGGTGAATTATTCATGAAATGATGTAATATATGTTATAGGTTAATGAATAGCTACATGATTGAATGTGATATCTTGACATATGATCTAGTATATGATTGATGATATTACTTTTAATTTTGTGAAATCTTAATTGATGATATCGGTCCCTATATTGAGATAATCAATTTGTTAGATCTCTATGATGAAACTTGTGAATTGTTAATATGGATCAAGTATTGAATAATGATAAATGCTAATGATTGAAGTGATTATTGAGGCATGATATATGCGATTTTGATATAACTGTTGTATAATATTGATATTATGATGAAATTGTTAGAAAGAATACTAATGAAAACATGAAATTATTAATTTCAAACAATGATAATAATGTGATTATAGAATATTTGAGAAATGATGTGATGTTATTATTGAATGATTCACTTGATGATGATTCTATTGATGAATGAATGATGAGATTGATTGCTTGATTATTGTATATATGAATTGTGTGGACTCTTTGCGTACTTTCATTCTTATTTGAAAGTGATTATTGTACTAGAATGAAACATTGATTGTGTCCCTCTATTGATGAAAAACTAATGGAAAATGGTTTTGGCTAGATTAAGTATGAGCTTGAGAATTTGGGTCGAGGTCTTTTCTAGTCGGTGTTATTGTCGAGGTATCTTCCAATGATCAAGGTCTCTTTTAGTGAATAAAGTGATTGTCGATGTCTTTTTAGGTGAGTGTATTGATTGCCGGTGTCTTTTTTGGTGGTCAAGGTATCTTTCTTCGATGATGATTGATACATGGTCCATGTGTAGCCTCTATGTTTCCAATTTAATTACATCAATGGATGTATATCATAGCACAAATATGCATCATCATTACTTGACATTGCATTGAATGATACACACTTTGTTACATCCCATTTCATTTCATTCATTATGTTAACGAGGATATTTGTATAAAGTGTGATACATGGCCAATTTATACATGTCTATTTTTGAAAACTATCTGTAATTATGTTGTATACTTGTACCGTGAATATGCATATTGTGTATGATCGCTTTCCTGAGTACAGGTTTTAGTTACGGAGGTTCACTTTGTATAGAAGGAGTATCTGTGTTCTTTATTCTCTACTTGAGTGTTTTTATTTCATTAAATTATTCTAGCTCGCAAAGCTGCAATTTTACAAATTCATGCCTGAGAGGTGCCATTTTCAATAGCTAACGTTTTACAACTAATATTTATTTACTAATCGCATTATCAATTTTAAGTCTTGCAGGAACATAAGTAATACGTGAAACTTTTTCTTAGCAGGGAACTAGGACATAGTCTGAAGAGGAATGTCAAACTCTTTGGATGCAAGCTGAAAAGCGACTTCCACCAAAATCCAACTACACTCCTTTCAAAAGCTAAAGTGTGTGGGCATTTCATTGGGTATGTTAGTTTCAGTTTTGCATCTGAGTGATCTCATCTATCATGAGAAGCATTCTTCCAGTCCGAGTGAAAATGTACCAAGAGCTTTGAAAATTATGTCCATGTAAGTTCGTACATATGGGTGTGAAGTACACCACATTCATGACTAAGTGGTTGCGAGACTCTTTTTCATGATCAATTTATTTGTCACTCCGCCCAATCAAAAGTTATCTTAGCATAATAAGATTTATTTTTTAATCAATTGAGTCAAACCACATGCAGTCTGATTCTCATGTTAGGGATATGTAGGTAAGCTCAGTATTGAAAACACGATTGTACTCCAACCTTCTTTCATTCTGTTATCGAACTTTTTGGTCGCTCCATAATTTGACTTCGAGAAAGCTTTTGAATTCTTTCATAATCGTCTATTAAATCAAGAATCTTAAACTACAAGTGGCATGAATTATCATGTACCTGAGATATGTAGGAAATTTGACACCAGGATTCAACCATAATTTCCAAAAGTTAGTACCAAATCCCCTTCAGAAGATGAAGATGTGGTCACCTAAAATTGGATTTGTCAAACTTCTTTGTCCAGGGTCTGTTTCCTAGACCCTAAATAAAAAAAAGGGACAATTATTGACATCCAATTTATACCCTCCACAATATAATTAATTATCAAGCTTCTTCAATTTTCAACAATTTGAAATAATTATATCCTTGAAAAGTTCAAAAAATAATTATTTGAAGTTATTTTTAGTGTTAATATTTTAATTTTTAAAATTATATATATTTATCATATATATGTTTCTTTATAAACTTTTACATAACTGCGTTAATTATTATTTTTTATGATCATTAAAAAATTATTTCAACAGATTTTATTTTTGATAATTATTTTACTTTGATTCAAAATTATTTCAGAATTAATGTCAATGATTAAGTTAATTGTTTCACTTTGATAATTTTAAGAAGCTTTTTAATTAATTTATATTAATTTGTCTTAAGGACAAATTAATCAACTAATCCAATTTGAATACCTTTTAAAATCTAAATTAGCCGTGATTGTAATTTTGAAATGACCAAATCCCAAATTCAATTCCCACCTCTTCAACCATTTTTCAGATCTTTCTTGGGCCCATTTTTGGACCAAATTTTTTTCCCAAATTCCGAACACCCCATCCAATCCTCCTCATATCCACAACATATAGAATACGTTACATACATAAATACTCCTCCAACAACCTCATCCCTTTCCTTTTCCCTTTTTCCCTTTTTGTCTTGGCTCAGTGGCCTTCACGCATCATCCCTTTCATCACTTTCATGTGCAACATATAGCAGCACCAGCGTGAACTAGTGAATAGCACCATCGACGTATAACAGCCATAAATAACACCAACGTCCAACACCCAGTATGCAGGTGTCATCATCTTCTGTCTCATTCGTCCTCACCCTTGAAGCGGACGGACAAGATTAATTTGTCCAATTTTGTATGATTTCCAGCTATGGAAATTTTGATAAAGTTTTGAGTATGAATTGGAGAATATTCCCTCACAAATTCGTCCAATTTCCCCCAATTAGACCCATTTTTCCTCTCTATATAGATCCCTTTCATTCACTAGAATGGTTAGACTTTTTCTCCTAAAAAAACAATATACTATTTTTGCTCTCTGGATTCCATGACTTTTTCGAAAAATTGAAGATCTTGTTTGCTTACTTCTTAATTCATGGTGATAAGATATTTCTTTGTCAAGCTCATCATTTTTAGTTTACTTCTCCTTTAAAGGTAATTTTTTGTTACTTTTACATCTTTTTTGAATGATTTTGCGGAGTTGCAATATCCTCTTGGATCTTATTGAAAATCCTGATCACTTTTACTTTATATGTGTGGTTTTTTACTTCTTTTGCTCGAGATGTATTAGAGTTCTTGGTATGGGTTTTGTCTATGTGTTCTAAGTTTTTTAAGATGTCTCTATATTCAAGTACAACTATCTTTGGATTTGTTGTCTAGATCGAAGTTCAGGTGCTGTTGCACTAGATTTGCATTAAGATCTTATTTATTGTAAATCTTTGATAACTAAATCATAATTGATTCTCAGTCATTGTAAGGCTATGCTAGTTTAACCCTTTCTTATTTGTAAAGGGGCTAAATCGAGTTTATATTGGATAATGACTTCCATGTATATTCAAAATATGTCTTTTAGTTGATTAATATTGCTTAGCCACTGTATCTGTATTGCTTCAAGCTTCTTAAAATGAGTTTTAAATTGATGAAATAATGTAAAATCATTTTACTTTAGGGTGATTTGCTCTCTTCCTCGTGAATCGTCTATTTCAAGGATGAATTAGTTTTCCTACTCTATTATATATGTTGATTTCATTATGTTGATATCTGGCCTTATATATGACAAATTAGTTGAGTTTTTTTTGTGAGTACTTTCCTCCATATTATTTTTGAGTATTTTTACCATAATTTTCTTTGAAATGGTCTTAGGTTCTGTGTGTTAGAATTGCAATTTGCCTTTACCCGATGATAAATTCATTATACTAAAATATGTCGGCCTCGTGAGTATGACAAATTTTGCTTTATCTTTTGTTTGTTTAGAATTGTCTATAACATCATTCTTTGTATATTCAGAGTATATAAATAGTAGGATTAATAGCCTCTTTTTCTTCCTTCCTTCCCATTATTTAGAGAATAGTATATTAATTGTTTCAGACTTGATTAGCTTGAGAGCAACATATCTTTCTTTCATCCTCAAATGCATGTTTTGTTTGGTATTTCCCTTAAATATTGACAAGTGACTGCTACTAGTAGTGTTTTGATCCGCTTGCTTTTAAGATTAGATAGGTCCAGTTTCTTCTTATTGTGATTCAACTACACTTTGCTATTTTCTTGTTTTTGTCCATCATTGAGCTTCTATCGAACCATGTTTAAAAGTATCAAATAAAGTAGTTGCTTTGTATAGTTCATATTATTTTGAAAAGGTATACAAAGCTAGACTCGCACTTTTCAAACCACACAAAAGGAATATCCTAGCGAGTCAATCCAGCTAATGGTGCAGTGATAGTAGAGAACCCCTCGACAAACTATTTATTTTACCCAGCTAAGCCAACGAAACTCCAAATCTCAGTAACAGAAGAGGGCCTAGACCAATCACGGATAGACTCAATCTTTTCCGGATCTACCATAATACAATCCTTGGACACCAAGTTCCCTAGAAATGCCACGTACACTAACCAAAACTTACATTTAGAAAACTTATCATACAACCAGTAATTGCACAGTGTCTGGAGTACCAACCATAGGTGTCGAGAATGCTGCTCACGGCTCCAAGAATATACTAGGATATCATCAATAAAAACTATCACAAATGAGTCCAGAAATGGTCTGAATACATACATCATCAGATCCATGAAGGTTGCTAAAGCATTAGTTAATCGGAATGACAAAACCAAGAACTCAAAATGGTTATAACTCATTTGGAAGGCAATCTTAGGAAAATCTGCTGCCCTGATTCTGAACTTATGGTAGCCTGACCTCAAACGAATCTTAGAAAACACTGCAGCTCCCTATAACTGGACAAAGAATCATCAATGCATGGAAAGGGATAATGGTTCTTTACTGTCACCTTATTCAACTGTTTGTAGTCAATTCACATGCATAGAGTATCATCCTTCATTTTGACAAACCGCGCAGGAGCACCCCATGGAGAGATGCTTGCCTGAATAAATCCCTGATCTAAAAGACCTAATAATGGAACATGAAGCTCTTTAAGCTCAGCAAGGGCCATCCAATATGGAGGAATATATACGGGCTTATTGTATGGCTCAAATCAATAGCAAAATCAACATCTCACTTAGGTGGAAATCCATGTAAATGAGCAGAAAACAAATTAAGAACTCATAAACCACTAAAATTGGATCAATGGAAGTGGCCTCAACAGAAACATCATAGACATAGGTCAAGTGTGCTAAAAACTAGAAATCAGCCCCTAGGCTCGAACATAAGAGATAAAACCAACTGGTGCATGGCTAATAGATCTCTGCCACACCACTAGAGGTACACTAGGCATGGCCAAGGTCATAATCTTCACATAACAATCTAGAACTGTATGATAGGATATTACCCAGTCCACACCTAGAATAACATCAGAAAATCAAGCATGTCAAGAAACAATAGATCTACTCGAGTGTCCTTCCTCTAAATAGTCACGATACATAACTTGTATATTCGATCCATACTACTATAGAATCCCCTACTAGAGTCGAGACACAATATGGTACTGATAGAGGCTCAGACTTATCCCTGCTCAGGAAGCAAAGTAGATAAATGTATATGAATAAATAGATCCAAGATCAAATAAAGTAGATGTTGGATGCTGACAAAAGATAACCATACCTGTGATAATATTACAAATTCCTTAGCCTCTGACAAGGTAGGAGTTGTATAGAATTGGACTTGATGACGCCCTCTAGGATAACCTCTACTATCTAGTTTGCGATCTTTGGGACCACACTGATCATCTTCGAGGACTCATTGGTCACCCTATTTCCCTGATCTCGATCTCAACCTCTAATTGATTGTGGTAAGACTGGTGGTGTTAGGTTCAGACTCGAGACTAATGATCTAGCACCCAACACTCATACCATCCTACGAAACTCGATCATCCCTGTGTCGATAACTACAACCTATGGTATTTTTATAGGAGGTTCTAGACCTCTGGCTAGCTACCTAGGAATAATCAATCCGCTCTTGAGTTGTAATGTATGTGTCCCTCAGTCTCCTCCTACAAGGACAAGAGAGACCAATCTATCTAGAAGAATTTTGGACCGACGGTTGCCCTCAAAAGCCTGCAGTGAAGCTTGGACAGACTAACTAGACTGACCTTGTTGGAACCTCTACTAGGGCTTACATACTATCTCTTGATCCTGGACCATCCTCTGCTATAACTTCCCTCATGGTGAGCCCATTTGTCACTGTACCCTTAGGCCTTACGATGCAATGCTCAATGGTACCAGCATGATCCACAATGTCTAGAAAGGAACAACTAGCTATCACAAGTGACTCTGGCTCAATCTGTAATTGAGTTCACATACCACTAACAAAGCATCTGATTTGTCCTTTATAGGCAATATGACAGTAGCATATCTAGAAAGCTTATGGAATCCTGCCTCATACTCAGACACAGTCATCCGTCCTTGCTCCAACCTGGAGAACTAGTGATGGAGCTGATCTTTAAGACTAAGGGATAAATCTGGCTAAAAAAGCATCAAAAAATTAGTCTATAAGATTGGAGGGGATCCTGCTAGTCTAGTTCCTAGATATGCAAGCCACTACTGTCTAGCAGCCCAATCTAGCTGATAAGCGGTGAAATCCACACCTACAGTCTCCAACAAACTCAAGGTCTATTATATATCCTAAAAGGTCATCAGGAACTCATAGGTATCCTCTCCTATCACTCCCAGGAATCTCGAAGGCCTTAATCTATTAAAATAATCAAGCACCCACAATCTGACACCCTCTTTAATATTTGGCTAGGCTGTAGGGGTTAAATGCTCAACTGGAGCGGGAGCTAGTGGGGGCTATGAACCCCTTAGGGCTATGAGTAACTGTGCATGGACATTTAAACTACAAGTGCCATAATAGGGGTGACTATGGTACTGTTGTGGGTACCTTTGGTTATGGGGTATAGGGGCCTTTGAACACTACTAAACATGCTCTGGGAACAAACTCGATGTACAGCTGGTGCTGCCACCCCTTCTCTGCTCGAAGATCAACCTTTATGAGCCATAACTGCAACTAATGAGTCAAATGAGATTACAGATGATCATAACACAATTGAATGAAGTGATATAATCAATAGAAGATCCCTAATACATTTTGTAGCCTCCTAAACATAAGTCACAGATGTCTTCTGACCCATCCATAGGACTCTACTAGATGGTAGCTCTATACTGATAAGAATAACAAACCTAGGGCTCTCATACCGACTTGTTGTCATGACCCAAGCCTAGAGCCTAGACGTGACGTGGCTAATAAGGAACCTAAAGGAACACCAATCAAGCCTCTCAACTTATGATTACACATCATTGGTCGCAAAAGTATGTAAAAGACATAAAACAAGCATAAGGGCCAAAGGGCCTAAAGGATAGCTTTTCAAAATATCAACATCAAAGACAAGGAGTCATAGCTCATATCATAATCACACAACTTGTCCAACAAATACCTCTAAATATATGGATAGAGCGGAGGCCAATACAAAGTAATTGGGCTCACCCTCATAGTTAAAATAGAACATAAGAAAGTGTCTCAATAAATAGATAATAAAAATCACAGGCTAAGGTCCCCGAAAATAGAGGACTCACCAACAAGGTTGGAATAACACCGACTAGCCATTTAGAGGAGGAGGATGATCAACTTGAGCACCGGTTCCTACATGGTGATACCATGTAGGCAAGAGTATGCATTAGTATGTTTGAATGTACTAAGTATGTGGGATGCAATGCAACAAGAAATAAATATCATGATCTAAATGCATAGCAATAGGCATTGGGCATATTATAGAAAGATGACATGTATGAATAATATATAAGTAAAACATGTTTAAGTAACCTGTGCTCATATAGGATATCATATGTGTAGAAGAGAGCAAACAAAATTTCCAAAAGACGAACCCCTTGGTAGGTTATTGATGTTTCCACCCCATCACTTAGGTGGATGTGTACTAACCCTTATCTAGGTTGGTGATAATGCCTCCCATCACCATGGTGGAGAAGTACATACCATTCCTTAGGTTGACGAGTACAAACCCCATCTAGGATAGTGATTATGATGCCCCATCACTAGGTGGAGAAGTACAAACCCTTCACTAGGTTATCTCGGTGCTCAAACCCCCCGGATTAGGAATGGTCGATTCTACACTTTATATAAGATTCATCATATGCTCTAGTGCAACACTTCATATAGGAATAATCATGTACATAAGTTGATTTCATCATCATAACATCATTCATTTCATATCTCATGCTTTAGACCTTCATTTCCTCAAGAAACCATAACCGGACATTTTATCAAACCCCTTGGGGGTGTGTAGTGGGGGTAAAAGACCATGCAATTTGTAGATGCAATTATGCAAGAAAATCTATAGTCAAACTATCAATCAACACCTTGCAACACCCCCAAGACATCCACATCAAAAACCCATCATCAAATCCAACATTAGATCCAAGATTTAGAGCACAAAACAAGCTAAAATAACCATACTTTCATGAACTAAAATTACTGTGTAGTAAATTTCTCAATATACAAGACCCACATGTAAAATCAACATTAAATCATGTAATATTAGTAAAAAGGAGCCTTAGCCACCATGGATGAAAGGACCCAATGGTTCAACAGCACATACCTTAGCTTTGGGGAATTTCTTGATGAAGTTTGAAAATGGAGGCTTGAAGCTTGAAGAGAATCCTTAATTCTGGATGAGGGTTTTCAGTCTTGAATTTTGAAGTAAAAATATGGCTAAGTGTAATGAGAAGTATTGGGAAATGTTTAGGATGATATAACGGTTAAATAAGGCTAAGTATAGGTAAAAACACGTTAGGGCACACTTAGGCCCCCAAAACGTTAAACAGAGATAGAAATCACTGGCAGTAAAATACACAGATCCGCAATGCGGATATGTCGTGAAGGCCAAATTAACACATGTCCGCGACAGCTGCGCATCGCGGTGCTGTCGGGGATCATCTCTAGAAATTAAAGATTATGAAAATTGAAATTGCTAATCGTTTGCTCTAAAATCGGGGTTAGAACCTTTTTCCCCTAATTTTGACCCCTTGAACAAGGATATGAAGTCAGATTTTCGAAATAATAAATGGATTTTGAGATGTATGGAATTTAAAATTCCAAGCACTTCGAGGAACACTTTTACGCACTTTTTAGAGGTTGTTTCAATATCTCCCCCTTGGGAACATTCGTCCCCGAATGTAAAAGAGACGTACAAGACAAGAATGATCATAAACAAATCATCCCTAACTACAATGCAACATCACATTTAAGACACCATTTTCAAAACCTCAACATGAGTGTAAAATCATCATGACTTGCCAACTTAAACATCAATACATATGAATGACATAAGGGCTGAAACATAAGACTTGAAATCACATAGAGGAATTAGAACTTGTACCTTAGGAATGACTGGAGTGGAAAAGATAAGGATACTACTTTCATATGTCCGCTTCGGCCTCCCAAGTTGCACTTTCGATTTTTTTGTTCCTCCAAAGGACCTTAACGAGTGCCACCTCTTTATTTCTCAATATTTTCACTTGCCTATCTAGGATCTGAACCAGATGCTCCTTATAAGTCAAGTTATCCTCAACAACATCCTCAACATCAAGAGGCACAATATCATTAGGGTCACCAATACATTTTCTCAACATTGAGACATGGAACACCTGATGAACAAAATTCATTTCACTAGGAAACTTCAACTCATAAGCTACCTTGCCAACCCTCTTCATGACCTCATAAGGACCAACATATCTTGAACTCAACTTCCCCTTTTTACCAAAATGGACTACTCCTTTCATTGGAGAAACCTTCAAGTGAACCCAATCACCCACTTTGAATTCAAGATCTCTTTTTCTCACATCAGAATAAGATTTTTGACAAATTTGGGTTGTTCTTTTACTTTTCCTTAATCATCCTAACCTTCTCAAGAGCCTCTATAACCAAATCCGGTCCTAATAAAGCTACCTCTGTAACCTCAAACCAACCCACCGGTGATGTACAATGTTTCCCATAAAGAGCCTCAAATGTAATCACATCGATGCTAGAGTGATAGTTATTGTTGTACGCGAATTCAATCAAAGGAAGATGGTCATCACGACTACCCCTCAAATCCAAAATGCATGACCTAAGAATATCTTCAAGGGTTTAAATTGTCGTTTGAGCTTGGCCATCCGTTTGAGTGTGGAAGGTCGTACTAATGTGCACTTTGGTACCAAGACCCCTTTGAAAAGACCTCCAAAAGTGTGAAGTAAATTGTGTACCACTATCCGATATAATGGATAAAGGAACCCCCTGTAGCTTCAATAACTCATGGATGTACAACCTTCCATACTCTTTAGCCTCATAAGTAGTCTTAACCGATAGAAAGTGAGTCTATTTCGTCATCCTATCAACACCACCCGTATGGAATCAAAACCATTCCTAGTCTTAGGCAACTCAACCACAAAATCCACGTTAATCACCTCTCACTTCCAAGTAGGAATCTCTATGTCTTGGGTTAGGCTACCCGACCTTTGATGCTCGACTTTGACTTGCTGACAACTATGGAAACCAGAAACAAATTTGGAAATATCCCTATTCATGCCTCCCCACCAATATACATCCCTCAAGTCTCTATAGATTTTGGTGGAACTGGGGTGGATAGAGTAAGAAGAATTATGGGGCTCATCAAGAATTCTCTCCCTCAAACTATACACATATGTCACACACAACCTACCTTAGTATCTAAGTGCCCCATCTCCCCCTTGCGGGAAAACCTCTATTTTTTCCTCTTTCACCAAGGCTTTCAATTCAGGAAAGGAGTCGAGATCTTGTTTTCTTACCACCTCATCAACCATGGAAGATTTAGAACCATCAACAAGAACTACACTATTACCTATATCTTCCAACCTACCCCACAATCTAGCCAATCTATGCACCTTCCTAGCCATCTCTCTATAACCACCATCTACATGAACTAGGCTACCCATAGACACCCGATTCAAAGCATCTACCACAACATTTTCCTTACCCGGATGGTAATGCACACTCATTTCATAGTCCTTAAGAAGTTCTATCCACTTTCTTTGTCTCAAGTTGAGATCTTTTTGAGTGAATACACATTGGAGGCTCTTATGATTGGTGAAGACATCAACATGCACCCTATACAAATGATGATGCTATATCTTCAATGCAAACACAACGGTGGCAGACTCTAGATCATGGTTAGGGAAATTCCTTTCATGCACTTTGAGTTGCCTAGAAGCATATGCTATGAACTTACCATTTTACATTAGAACACAACCCAAACCAACTCTAGATGCAGCAGAATACACAACAAAACACTCAAGCCCATTTGGTAGAGATAATATAAGAGTGAACACAAGCCTATCTTTTAATGTTTGGAAGCTTTTCTCGCATTCTTCGGTCAATACAAACTTAACATTCTTTTGAGTCAACTTTTTCATAGCGGAAGCAATGGAGGAGAACCTATTCACAAACCCTTTTTGGTAACCCGCAAGGCCCAAGAAACTCCTAATATCCGACGGGGTCAATGGTCTAAGCCAATTCCTAATCACATCAATTTTCTTAGGATCCACCTTTATACCATCCCCCGACACCACATGACCCTAGAATGCAACCTCCTTCAACCAAAACTCACACTTGTCATATTTAGCATATAATCTCTCCTCCTCAACCTTTGCAACAGAACCCTCAAACGACCTATATTCTCCCCCCTAGTACGTGAATAGATCAAATATAATTAATGAAGACCACGACAAAGGAATCAAGGTAGGGTTTGAAAACCCTATTTATTAGGTCCATGAAGATAGATGGTGCTTAGTCAACCCAAAGGATATCACCATAAATTCATAATACCCACATCTACTCCGGAAGGCTGTCTTGGGAATATCATACTCCCTCACTCTCACTTGATGGTATCCGGAACAAAGATCAATCTTAGAGAATAAGCTTGCCCCTTCCAATTTTTCAAACAAGTCATCAATTCTCGGAAGAGGATATATATTCTTTATAGTGACCCTACTGATGAAATAACCCCAAAAAGTGCTAGAAAATGTGCCTTGGAAGTGCCGAAATCTTATTTTCCATATATCTAAAAATTCATTTCTTAATTCGAACATCTGACTTCATATTCTTGTTTAGGGGGTCAAGTTGAGTGGGGAATGGGTCTAACCGAAATTTTAGAGCAACCGTATCAAAATCCAAAAATCGCCAAATATGCTATTTAGAAGGGTCAACATTGAAGGGGAATATATCTTAGCACACAAAGAATTGGGTGGCCCACAACCTATTAGCTGAAAACCCTTTGAATTAGCTTTCCAATGCACTTCATTTCACCTCATTTTGAATTTCGATGAAGGATTTATGCCAATTTTTGTAAAACTCTTTTGTGTAGAAATTTTAGTTTCCAGGGAGCATCAGCATCACCTCCCTGATGCGGACATGTGTTATTTTGGCCTTATTTTTTTTATGTCAGTCCAAGACTTTCAAATCTTGGATCCAAGTGTTCCGATACATGTTTTTACCTATAATTTGCCTTATTTCTCCCTCATATCACCCTAAACATTTCCCAAAACTCACTCAAAGATTTAGACTCATATTTCACCCTAAATTAAAGTCCCAAACTCAAGACCAATCTTAAGGATTTCTTCAAGGATTTCACTCAAGCTTCAAGTCTCCATTAAAGTCTTCTTCAAGATACTTTCCAAAGCTAAGGTATGTGGTGTTGAACTATTGGGTGCTTTCACCCATGGTGTCTAAACCCTCTTTCACTTAATAATGCATGATTTAAAGTTGATTTTATATGTGGTTCTTAAATATTGAGAAATCTATTGCATAGTGATTTTAATATATGAAAGTAAGGTTCTTTAAGCGTGTTTTGAGCTTCAAATCATGCATCTAATGTTGGAATTGATGAGTGATTTTGATATGAATGTCTTGGGGTGTTGCAAGGTGTTGATTAAAGGTTTTACAACTAATTTTCTTGCATGATGTCATCTCTAAATTACACATTCTTTTACCCCCATTACACATACCCAAGGTGTCTGATAAAATGTTCGGTTATGGTTTCTTGAGGAATTGAATGTCCAAAGCATGAGATATGATATGAATAATATTATGATGATGAAATGAGTTGATGTATACATTTATTCCTACATGAGATATTGCATTAGATCCTATGATGAATCCTATATAAAGTGTTGCATAGACCATGCTCGATCCGGGGGAAAAAAAGCCCGGGTAACCATGCGAGGGGTTTATACTTCGTTACCATGGATGTTTAGGGTGTGACCATCATCATCCATGCAAGGGGTTTATACCTCATCACCATGGATGGTGGGATTCAACCTCCATCAACCATGCGAGGGGTTTATACTTCATTACCATGGATGGCGGGGTGCGACCACCATCAACCACCAATGGGGTTTATACCTTGGATAGCTTTCTTGGTGTCATTTTTCACATATGATATTGTACATGAGCATGATATACTTAAGCATGTTTTACTTATGCATTGACCATACATGCCATCTTGCTATAATATGCCTAGTGTCTATCATTTTGCATTTTGGATTATGATGTCTATCCCTTGTTGCATTGCATCCCATACATTTAGTACATTCAAACATACTAACACATACTCTTGCCTACATGATATCACCATGTAGGGACCGGAGCTCCTATTGATTCTTCTTGTGGCTAGATAGATTGTTCAAGTTAGCCTTTGTTGAGTCCTCCATTCTGGGGACAAGGACCATTCTCTTACATTATGTACTAAGATTCTCTTTACTTTATCACGTACTTATGTCTATGAGGGTGAGCCTGGTTGTATGTTTTGGCGCCTGCCATTATCTATGTAGTAGAGGTTTTGTTGGACAAAGCTATGTATTTATGCTATGAGTTAATTCTATTATCTCTTGACTCTATGTTATGACAAGTTCCCCCTAAGTCCCTTTTTTCCCTATTTCCATTCTTCAAATGTGATTTAATTGTTTCTGCAACCAAGGATGTGTAATGATATACTATGAGGCTTGTTTGGGGTTCCTTCGGGCTCCCTATTCGTCGGTCACGTCTAGGCCCTAGTCTTAGGTCATGACAATTGAGTTGCCAGCAATCAATTCACATTCTAAGTGACTCATCCTTCTTTTTCACAAACAACACCGGAGCACCCTAAGGTGATAGACTAGGTCTAATTAATCCCGTTTCCAACAAATCTTTCAATTGCTCTTTTAACTCCTTCAATTCCGTCGGGGCCATACGGTAAGGGGAAATGGAGATAGGTTGAGTATCGGGAAGGATATCTATGCCAAATTCTATCTCCCTTTCTGGAGGGACACCGGGAAGGTCATTTGGGAAGACATCAAGATACTTGTTTACTATGGGAACCGACTCAATGGAAGGTACTTTGGACTCCACATCCATAGCCCTTACAAGATGATACAAACACTCCCTAGAAATCAACCTACTGGCTTTAATGCATGAAGTGAATCTACCCTTGACCACCACATCTTGACTTTCCCACTCAAGGACGGGTTCACTAGGAAATTGAAACTTGACCCTACGGGTTCTACAATCAATAGAAGCATAGTAGGCATGTAACTAATCTATCCTAAGAATGACATCAAAGTCTACCATGTCAAATTCAACAAGATCACAAGGTAACAACTTATGCAAAATGCAAATAGGACAATTGCTATACACTTTCCTTGCAAAAATTGAGACACCGATAGGAGTAGACACTTCATATGACTCATGCAACAACTTAGGAACAATATGAAACTTTTTAGCAACAAGAGGGGTAACAAAGGAAAGAGTGACACCTGGATCAATCAAAGCATATACATCAAAGTCAATGATTTTCAACATACCGGTAACAACATCGAGGACCTCACCAACCCTTTGCCTTCCATGTAGAGCATAGAATCGATTGTTCCTTGGGGCACCACCTTGTGGACCACCTCTACCCAATGGAACTGTATTTGCCCCTTGGCCCTTGCCATAATTTCTTAGACAATCCACCCTTTTGTGACCAAGCTCCACACAAACAAAGCATGAACCCTTCACGCACGGGCCCGTATGACTCTTCCCACATGTAGGGCACACATTAATAAGAGCCACACCACCAACACCTTGAGGCCTAGGGAAGTCATTGGCAAATCCCCTATTTGTAGCATGAAAAGGCCCTTGGCCTTGATGGAATCGGCCACCCCTATGGGACTTACCCATGACGGGGTCTCTTGGCCTTATGGTCCCTCCTCTTCCTCATCTCTTCTTCCTCTATTTTCTCGGCATAAGTCATCAACCGAGACAAGTCCTTGTCACCAATAAGCAAGGCGGACTGACATTCCTCACTCACCAAGTCGGAGACCCCAATCACAAATTTATTCCTCCTCGATCTAGGATCGGCCACAAAGTGAGGAGTATACTTTGAAAGTTGATTAAATTTGATGCAATACTCCCTCACACTCATAGCACCGTATTTCAAATTCATGAACTCTACCAATTTTGCCTCCCTAAGTTCAAGAGGGAAAAATCGATTAAGCAAGGCTGATTTGAACTCCTCCCAAAGCACCACATTACCAACCCCATTCTTATCCTTCCATTTCTCATACCAAATTTAGGGTACCCCTTTGCGTTGGTACACCACCAACTCTGCTTTTTCATTTGTCCCAACACCCATGATATTCAAGATTTTGTAAACCTTATCAATGAACTCTTGTTGATCTTCATCCACCTTTGACCCGTGGAAAATCGAAGGATTTATCCTCATGAAGTCTTTTACCCTAGCTCCCGTGGTAGTAGCATGAGGGGCTTGGGCCCCTTGTTGGACTTAGTTGGCTACCATTTGGCCAAGCTTAGTAAGAGCATCCTGGAGCTCAGCATTGGTAGGTTTCTCCTCAAGAGCTTGGGCCTACCTTCATCTATTTTTTGGCATTATCTAGTATAGCAAAGAGCAATCGTTAGGAGAAAACTCACCACAACTCTATAGCACGACTTAGAACATGAAAAAGTGAAACATCTCCTAAAATGCCTCTTAGCCTCCTATTCATAGTCATGCCACGCTTCATAACCATGGATAGGACTCTAACTAACGTGGTGTGTTGGACTCTGAGGATCTATCAATCTAGTGCTCTGATACTAAGTTTGTCACGACCCAAGCCTAGGGCCTAGACGTGACACGGTGAAAGGGGAACCCGAAGGAACCCCAATCAAGCCTCTTAACTTATCATTACACATCATTGGTTGCGAAAGCATGTAAAAGACATAAAACAAGCATAAGTAGAAAAGGGGCTAAGGGATATCTTGCCAAAACATCAACATCAAAGACAAGGAGTCATGGCTCATATCATAATAACACAACTTGCCCAACAAACACCTCTAAATACATACATAGAGCGGGGGCCAAGATAAAGTAAGCAGTCTCACCCTCATAGTTTAAATAGAACATAAGAAAGTGTCTCAAATAGATAGAAAATAGCAATCATAGACTAAAGTCCCCGAAATGAAGGACTCACCAACAAGCTTTGAATAACACCGACTAGCTATGTGGAGGGAGAGGATGATCAACTTGATCATCGGTTCATACATAGTGATATCGTATAGGCAAGAGTATGTGTTAGTACACTTGAATATAGTAAGTATGTGGGATGCAATGCAACAAGAAATAAACGTCATGATCAAAATGCATAGTAATAGGCAATGGGCATATTATAGTAAGATGGCATGTATGGACAATACATAAGTAAAACATGCTTAAGTAACCCATGATCATATAGGATATCATATGTGCATAAGAGACCAAATTAAATTTCCAAAGTACGAACCCCTTGGTAGGTTAGTGATGTTGCCACCACATGACTTCGGTAAATGAGTACTAACCCTTATGTAGGTTGGGATAACGCTACCCATCATCATGGAGGAGAAGTACACACCCTTCCCTAGGTTGACAAGTACAAACCCTTATCTAGGTTAGTGATGATACTGCCCTATCACCAAGTGGAGAAATACAAACCCTTCACTAAGTTATCCGGGTGCTCAAACCCCCCGGATTGCGCATTGTCGACTCTACACTTTATATAGGATTCATCATATGAAATAGTGCAACACTTCATATAGTAATAATCATATACATGATTTCATTTCATAATGAAAACATCATTATTATCATATTTCATGCTTTGGAACTTCATTTCCTCAAGAAACCATAACCGGACATTTTATCAAACATCTTGGGGGTGTGTAGTAGGGGTAAAAGACCATGCAATTTGGAGATGAAATCATGCGAGAAAATATGTTGTAAAACCTTCAATCAATACCTTGCTACACGCCCCAGACATCTGCATCAAACCCAACATCAAATCCAACATTATATCCAAGATTTAGAGCTCAAAACATGCTAAAACAACCATACTTTCATGAACTAAAATTATTGTGCAGTAAATTTATCAGTATACAAAACCTACATGTAAAATCAACTTTAAATCATGCAATATTAATAAAAAGGAGGCTTAGAAATCATATGTGGAAGGACCCAATATTTTAACACCACATCACTTAGCTTTGGGGAGGTTCTTAATGAAGTTTGAAAATAGAGGCTTGAAGCTTGAAGAAAATCCTTAATTCCGGATAAGGGTTTTGAGTCTTGAATTTTGAAGTGTAAATAAGGGTAAGTGTTTTGTGGAGTATTGGAAATGTTTAGGATAATATAAGGGTAAAATAAGGCTAAGTATAGGTAAAAATACGTTAGGGAACACTTAGGCCCACGACCCCAATGCCTTGGACTGAGATAGAAGTCACTGGCAGCGAAATACACAGGTCTGTGATGTGGACATGTCGCAAAGGCCAAATTAACACATGTTCACGATGCGTAGCTGTCTTAGATCGTCTCTACAAATTGAAAATTATGAAAATTGAAATTGCCAATCGTTTGCTCTAAAATCAGGTTAGACCCTTTTCCCCCTAAGTCGGATTTTCGTAATAATAAATGGATTGTGAGATATATGGAATTTACAATTTCAGGCATTTGGCGGCACACTTTTGGGAACTTTTTGGGGGTTGTTTCGCTTGTCACGGCCCAACTTCATAGGTTATAATGGTGCCTGCCTTATCCTGATAGGCAAGCCTAACCTTGTCCCAGAACAACTAGTAACTAGCACATAGAAAAGTAAATAAATGCATAACATAAGTCCAATCAAAGAATGCACATAGTAGCAACAACTAAACACCCTCCTAAGACCTAGAAGTCACCTGTACAGAACTACAATAGACATGATGCAGTACACTAGACCATACCACATCTTTATATACATATACAGAACCAAAATAATAAATAAAGGTGAGTCTCGACTCACAAAAGACTGCCACTGAAATAGAAGGAGACTTGAAGGATCCAAGGATGTCTAATTCTTACCCCTAGTCTCCAAACATATTACTATCACAGGAAATGTAAATGCCACTAGCTCGTGCTAGGACCTGCACCACGAAACAGATGCAGAATGTAGGGACTAATAGCAAGGATATGGTACCTAGTAGGCATCACAAGCCAACTGAGAATCAATAGTAAATAAAGCAAGGATATATGAAAGATATCTCCATAAGTGTCTAATCACAAAAGCTCGATGCACATGCTGGTGAATATGAAAGTAACCAAGGACCAGATAGTTGTATAGTGATGTACATGGGTGTAAGGCCTTATTGTATATGTGTATAAACCCACCGAGCCCCTAATAAGCCTAGAGGATACAACCATGCACAATCATAGTGTAAACAGGTGTAGGGTATGGATATCAAGGTTGAATAGAGCTTGTGTGTCATGACCCAAGCCTAGGGCCTAGACGTGACCAGCGAATAGGAAATCGGAAGGGACCCCTAACAAGCCTCATAAAATATCATTACACATACTTGGTCGCGGAAGCAATGTAAAACAACTTAAGAAATATAAACAAGGGGAATTGGGATGAAGGGAGAGAGAGAGATTTATACTTAAATAGCTTGAATATCTTAAGTGAGTCAAAGCTCAAGCATAATATATAACATGTCCGGCAACACCGCTACTACATAGATAGGGGGGAGGGGAAAGACAAGCAACTAGGCTCACCCTCATATTTAAGTTTACCAAAAAGGAAAGATAGTCTTAAATACATAGCGAAAGAACATAGATATCGCCCTCGGACATAAGGACTCACCAACTAGTTTGCTTGGATATCACTAGCTACATGGAGAAGGATGATTACCAAATGGAGCTCCGATTCCCACAAGGTGATATCATGTAGGCAAGAGTATGCCTTAGTGCGTTTAAAATATACTAAGTATGTGGGATGCAATGCGACAAGAGATAAGCTTCATAATCAACATGCATAACAATAGACAATAGGCATGATAAAGCATTATGACATACATGATCAATGCATAAGTAAGACATGATTAAGTAACTTATGCTCATATATGATATCGTTTGTGAATGATAGACCAACTAAACTACTTACCAACTCTAAGGCACACCATTCCTTGAACGGCAATTAAGGCTTAATACCCCCTCAACAAGGCATCTAACACTTGACACCCCCTCGTCAAGGTAATTGAGACTTGGCACCCTCTCAACAAGGTGATTGAGGCTTGGTACCCACCCAACGAGGCAACCAAGGTTTGGCACCCCGTCGTCAAGGTGATTGAGACTTCCCACCCTCTCAACAAAGTAATTATGGCTTGGTACCCCCTCAAAAATGCAACTAAGGCTTGGCACCACCTCGTCAAGGTGATTGAGACTTGACACCCTCTCAAGAAGATGATTGAGGATTGGTACCCCCTCAATAAGGCAATCAACTTGCAACATCATAGATACTTTTCATGAATTCAACACATGTACAAATACTTTCATCATCATAAAGTCATCATATACCTATATTTTATCTCATCATTGTACATCATATGCATACCATTGTTTCATCATCATTCCATCATTATTTCATCATCATATAATCCTCATAACACTAATCATTCATAAGACATGCATTGGACCTTCAATTCCTCAAGAAACCCTAGCAGAACATTTTATCAAATACTTGGGGGTACGTGATGGGGGTAAAAGACCATACAGTTTAGAGATGAAATCATGCAAGAAAACCTATAGTAAAACCATCAATCAACATCTTGCAACACTCCCAAGACATTCACATCACAACGCCTTATCAAATCCAACATTAGATCCAAGATTTAGAGCTCAAAACATGCTAAAACAACCACACTTTCATGAATTCAAATCACTATGCAGTAAATTTCTTAGTATACAAGACCCACATATAAAATCAACTTTAAATCATGCAATATTAGTTAAAAGGAGGCTTAGGCACCATGTGTGGAAGGACCCAATGGTTCAACACCACATACCTTAGCTTTGGAGAATTTCTTGGTGAAGATGGAGGTAAGAACTTGAAGCTTGGAAAAATTCCTTAAGATCCGGAAAAGATGTGGTCACTTGACTTTGGAGTGAAAGAT